>APFE030502645.1:157620-174545 GCA_000404065.3 Pinus taeda | reverse complement strand
TATAATATTAATATAATGATAAAATAGTATATATTATAAAAAATCTATAATTGATAGGGAAATGAATTAATGTACTTATTATAATGAAATAATACAAAAATATTAATGTATTAATAATATAATACTTTGATCCATTAGTAAATATATTAATAGAATATTTTTTTTTTGTAAGTTAGAACATTCCAAGAGTAAATATTTACAAGACCATTAAAAGTCTGTTGGTCTCACCCTAACCAAGTTTGTTGACTATTTCCATCAATTTAAAATATGCATTCCAAAAAAGATAAAGGCTAGCCGACCATAACTGGAACGAAAAGATATGCCAAAAAATTTAAAAAATGAGAAAAATACCAAAACACACACTCAGACATTAGAGTTGATAGAAGCTAGGTTGTCTAGCCCTATCCCAAGTGGGGGAGGAGGGTGAAACGAGAAACTAACGAGTTGCTCTAGGTTCCAGGACTCTAGTTGCTCCAGGCTCTCCATAATGAACATATGCTCGTGCTAAACCGCTACCACTCTTTCTTGAAGTTGACACTGGAAATATTGAATTTATGCCAGGGCTGCCATGACTGCCTCACATTCCTCTTGTCGAACTTTCCTGTGGGCTTCCACTACATTTTCACTAACTCCCTTGGTGGGTCTGTGCTAGCACGAGAGGAATTTTTTCTCTTATTTGTGTTGTTGTAACGACTAAATCACCCTGTAAAATTTTGCCTTAGCTTCGTTTTGGAGCCTCCCTACCAACCATGCTTAGCAACATGTCTTGCACTATCAAGTACATAGGCTTCAGCTATGGTTCAGTGGTCTGCCAGCCTATGCATGTCAAATTGTTTGTCTCCCACCCATAGGCTAGCATTCCGAACTTAGGCAAATCTCTGATTGAGTTTTTCCCTCTGAAAATTGCACAATTATGGAGGGCAACCAACCTTTCCTCAGGAAATTGGGAAATCCCGTTGGGCTGCCTGTTGGGCTCCAGAATTGCACAATCCAGAGAGGAAACCCTCCCTCAGGAAATTGCGTAATACAGACTGACACTAAGCGTTAGCCTAGAAATTGCACAATTCTAGGAGGCAATGACCTACTGACCCAAGAAATTGCATAATGCTTAAGGGACAGCCAACCCTGCTCAACCCAGAAACTGCATAAATTTCATCCTGAGTATTGCAGTTTGTTGCATGTGCTGTCAGGTTGATCGGTTCCCTCCAGGATGCAGCAAGCCTTGTTTGCAAACATGGCCTACTTTTCCCAAAAAAGAAAAAGCAAGAAGAATCCCTAGATTTAAGGATCTACTTTTAGTAGCTGGAGGTTACATGAAAAGATCATTTTAAAAACCTCCTGCCAAGTATCGATTTTTCCTAGATTTGTGGCATGTGCATCAAAACCTTGGTTTTATCAAAACTTATTTGCCGGATGCTGTAGAGTTCATTCCTTGCATCGATGTTGCAACTCTAACATCCCACATCTAATCTATGAGTCTTCGACACATTCAAATAAGATTTTTTAGGGTAAGTATGCTTTTCATGTCTTGTGTTACGTTTCTGTCACTTTTTGTATTTTGATTTATGTAAGTGTTGTCTGCTTGATTTCAATGAACGCGTGATGTTGTTTTGATGCATGTTAGCTTGTAGAAGCAACATTTTAGTTTTTCTTTGCATCTCATTGTTGTTGTATGAATGACATTGTTTCTGCACTGATGATCGTCGTCGTGGCGACTCACTTCACACACATGCTTACTTTCCAGTTTTATGAATCTTGCACTCACTGTTTGCATGCATGATCATTCACTGTTGTTTGCACTCAGCTTCATCATGCATTCAGACTTCTCATGTTTTCAGTCACCCGTCAGTGGGTCTGGGCTGCCTTGGCCCAGACCTTGCTTTCCCCGGCTAGCAAATGTGCATGTCTAAAAGTGAAGGCTCTACCTTCCCTCCAGAATCTGCATAAATCTAGCCTAGCATTGGCCTCTAGGCTTTCATTTCGCAATTTTGGGAGCCAGTGCCTTACTTTCCCCTGAAATTGCGCAATGTAGTTGGCTGGTTTGCATGTCACTTATAACTGAAATTGTGGATTACACAGCTTCAGTCCTCAGTAATTCAGGCTAGACTGTGCATTGCACAGTTCCAGTAGTTAGTCAACCTCCTAACAGCCTAGACTGTGCCTTGCACAGCTTTGGAAGTCAGTCTCCTAGCCTCCAGGTGAAAATTGCACAATCTCCACAATCAGTCACACAAGTATACTGCAAGTCAGTCCTCAATTTTGTTTAGGTTTTCAAATGATAGATTGCTTTCCATGATTGTTTCTATGTCTCCAAGTGTCATAGGTGTTTGTCTGCCTCTCAGCAGTACAAGTACAATGACCTATAAGAGAGCAGAGTCAAAGGACACCATTGAGAGTGCAACTGGAGATGCAATTGAGCAAGTGTCTATGAGCTTACCTATCTATGAAGAAACCAATTTTTTCATAGAGAAGGATATGAAGACGAAATGGTAGCGGCAAGGTATGGAGAAACACCATCAGTAGTAGTAGAAGGTAGTAAACCTATGCACGACAAAGGCAAGAGGAAGTTTGTCGAAAACACAGAGGTAGATCAAAGTTGCAAGTTCAAAGCAGATCCACTTGTGATGAAAGAAACTTTGGAGATTGAGGCTAAGAGGCAACAACATGACAAGAGGTGTTGGGTGTGGAGCTTGATTATCTTCTGTATTCAAAGGTATCACCGCATTGGTCCCCATTTCATAATGGGGCAGCAACACCGCCCTTAAAATATTCGCTGCAGGGGGCCTTGTAAAATTTTGTTATTTCGTATTTAATCTAGCCCATTCATTATGCGGAGATGTGACAATAGAAGTTATGTTTAATTTATGGTTTTTTGCCCTAGAAGGAAACCCCTCGCTATATATGAGGGAATTTTATTGTGTCTATGTAGATCTGTATTCTGAGTGAGAAGAGAGAGGAGATTGAGCGAGAGAGAAAAGGGAAATGTAGCAGATCTATTATAGGTTGTATCTCTTCAGTTTGCTGGATAATATAAATGGAAGGACTGGTCATTTCTCCATGGTCGTAGCCAAAATTGGGTGAACCACATATATCAATGTCTCCTTTGTTTTATGTGTTTTCTATGTTTATATTTCTGCACTATTTTATGTGTTCCATTGCTATGCAATATATAGTTTTCTAACAAGAGGATCGCACAAAGGGAAAGAGAGAAACAATGGATGGAGGAAACAGAGGATGGAGGGAAAGAGAGAAACAAATGATTGAATGCTTTCAATCATTTCGACCATAAAGTACTCAACGAATAAATTCTGAAAGTACAAAAAGAACCTGATGAATCTATTGAACAATTTTGCATGCGCTTTCGTAATCTTGCATATTGATTTCGCGAAGATGAAATTGATTGGGAATTTATCGATGGAAGATTTTACTATCTTATTTACATGTTCAAAAATCCAAAATTATTGAAATCGTTTGAATCTCACTCAACATACTTCAGTGATGGAGCTGCACAATCACAAGTAGGCACAGTTGCTGTCACAAGTGACTGTCCGCCTTCACCTCATCAAACAACTCCACCACCACAGGGTGATGTAGGAGAACATGCACACACATCTATCAAACTGTCACATCCTCAAACCCCACCTTCTGTTGATATCTGCACAAATTTGGCTTGCAATCCTGCTATTTGTCACAATGATTCATTCCCTCAACCTCTGCCCCTATGTTCCATTGTTCCTCTGGATTGTACTGTCCTATGTTCTTCCATTTCAAACACCTCACCTATCCTGAACTAGGTTCAAGTTGTCAACAAAGTTGGTGTTATGAAGCCAACCTGCACTATCATTCATGATGAGAGTGTGTAGGAATCTAAATAAGGACCCATGGTGAAGGATGACTTCTTTCCATCTATGCCTCATCCGCTTTATCCTAACATCCCTTGTTATTCTGCCACTATTGATTTCTCCTATGAAAACTCATTTTCGGATGTTTCTACTTCCGACCGTTCACAGGAGATATTAGATGTTAGTTTGTCATTACATTGTGGAGAGGACACATCTTCCTTTGAAAGTCTATCCAATTTGTTATATATCATTTATGAAAAAATAGAGGGTGAGCATCCTCACTTCTCATCTACCCCTCTGCATGATTCATCAAATCATGAGGATGCCGACAAACAACCCAATTTTTTTTATCATGGTTGTCGTGATCTTTGTACTTCTTTATTCGATCACAATGTTGATTCACTCATTGTTCATATGTCTAGGCCACTAATCTTCGATGATATACCTATCGACAAAGTTGAAACCCCATAGGATGTCGAGGCACTTCAGCCCAAACTGATAGTTATGTTAGGCACTCGTTGTCCTAAGGTTGGTTTCACTTCTAATCAGGAAATTTTTGAAACACGTAAGGCTCCTCATCACTCTCTACTTCGCATTGAAGATCAACAAAACACCTAGATTTTTCTTCCTCCACTCGAATCACACGATCCCATCGCTCTTGCATTGGAAGAATATTACACAGCAAGTACACTTGCATGACATAAGTGGTCTACCTTTCTCACGTTTGCTTGAATGTCACAGTCAAGAGAATGTGCATGCTTAACATATGCATGCAATGTAGCATAATGCCATGGCAAGTCCATAGAGTGAATGTCATGCGCTTCCACTTAATTATTTTGGGTGGACGCATTTAAACCTGTAGTGTATTTGTCTTCACCCTTATACCCTTCATGTTTACTAGTTCATGTAACTATACTATTCACGAGCCACGCCTCCACCAACATGGGTCGACCAATGCGCTGGTGGCTTCATTGGAAGTATCACTTCACGTGAGTAGACCCATGCACCGTTAGCTTAGGAGTAGGAGTAGTGTTTGCTTCTTGTTGGTTTTCTTGCATGCATGTTTGCTTTATTGTGTGTTTGCTTGTTTTCTTGCATGTTTGTTTGCTTACTCGCATTTCTTTCGCATTTTTGCTTCTTCTTTTCGCTCTTTATTTTTTTGTTTGCTTGATTAGGTTCGTAGGTCAGTTTTGCATGAACCGTGTGCGACTCTTGAAACAAGCAGGGTGAAGTACAAGAGGAATCATGCAATTATCAATACTTGGTTATCTGTCATCCTATCTCTATATGAAGAACTTGTTGTCCTTAGTCCATGATACACCAATGGAAAATATGTTCTATTCAAAGTGAACCTTGATGAAAACACAATGCTTGCACGCTAACTAGTATCACCTACTCTAGTCAGTTTTTTTTGGTTAACCCTTGTCAACTTAGCCAAGTAGAGTAAGGTGAGGGGGGAAACTTAACAAGTATTTCAAAAGTATATACAAAATACTTCTCTGAAGGAAAAGCCTCTTCTGCTCTCAATAAGTCGAGATCCTCTTCTGCCTCTGAAATGAATAAGTGCTACACACAGTTGTTGAAAAAATGAAAAATGAATAAGAGGAAAGAAGAGAAAGGATTCCTACGTAGAGAGGTGATGGATGTAACTCCGTCAGGGTACTAACCAGGCTCACTAGAAGCGGAGTGAGGAGTGTGTTCCTGCGTGACTCTGCCAAGGTACAGTCCAGGCCTACTGGCAATGGAGAAACACTAGAGATGAAACTTAAACTCTGAATGTCATATTGCTTGTGTACCAATATACCCCTCATCCCAATAGAAACAACTATGTTGAATTGGATTAGAATGTGTGCTGACTGACCAAGAGCATAGTAGGTGCTACATTTGTCAATCAAGCTAGTCTGGAAATGAAGATGATCACAGAATTGAACAATAATTCCAGAGGAGTTAGACATGCTTTTGATGAAATAAGGTCCATTCAGAGAGCTGGAGTTATACTAGTGTGTCGCCAAGTGTTGTAGTGGCTACAACCACCTTCCAAAATTTTTCCTTAACTTCATTTTAGAGCCTTCCTACCAACCATCCTTAGCAGCATGTCTTGCACTGTCAAGTACATAGGCTTCATCTAAGTTTTAGTGGCTTTCCATCCTATGCATGTCAACTTGTTTGTCTCCCACCCGCAGGCTGACATTATGGACTTAGGAAAATATCTGGCTAAGATGATCCCTCTCAAAATTGTGCGATTTTGGAGGGGAATGAACTTTCCCTCCATAAATTACACAATTCGGTCGGGTTGCCTGGTGGGCTCCAGAATTTTGTAATGGAGCCTGGCATCCCTCCCTCGGGAAATTGCGCAATCTAGCTCGGCACTGGGCTTCAACCAAGAAATTGTGCAATTCTAGGAGGCAGTAACCTGCTGACCCTATAAATTGCGTAATTCCTGAGGGACAACCAGCCTTGCTCAACCCAGAAACTGCACAAATTTCATCCCCATGCTTGCAACCTATTGCATGCGCTATCAAGTTCACTGGTTCCCTCCAGGATTGAGCAAGCCTGATTTTCATGCATGGCCTGCTTTACTCAAAAAAGAAAAAGCAAGAACCATCCCTATATTTAGGGATATATTTTTAGCAGCTAGAGGTTACATGCAAAGATAATTTTAGAAACCTCTTGTCAAGTGTCATTTTTTCTTAGATTTGTGGCACGCATGTCAAAACCTTGGTGTTATCAAAATTATTTATCGGACGTTGCATAGCTCATTCCTTGCATCGATCTTGCAGCTCTGAAATCCCACATCACATTTAGTAGTCTTTAACACATTCAACTAAGCTTTTTCAAGGTAATGCTTTTCATGTCATGTTTTGTGTTTCTATCACTTTTTGTATTTTGATTTTTGTAAGTGCTTTCTACTTGGTTTCAATGAATGCTTGTTGTCGTTTTGATGCACGTTAGCTTGTAGAAGAATTTTTTCTGTTTTTCTTTGCATTTCACTACTGTCACATGCATGACATTGTTTCTGCACTGAGAGTCACCATCATGGTGAATCACTTCACACACATGCTCACTTTCCCATTTGCTGAATCTTGCACTCACTTTTTTCATGCATGATCATTCACTTTTGTTTGCACACAACTTCACAATGCATTCAAACTTCTCACGTTTTCAATCACCCATCGGCAGGTCTGGGCTACCTTAGCCTAGACCTTGCCTTCCCTGGTTAGAAAATGCACATGTATGGAAGTGAAGGCTCTTCCTTCCCTCCATAAACTATGAAAATATGGCCCAACACTGGCCTCCAATATTGCATTACACAATTATGGGAGCTAGTGCCTTGCTGACCCCAGAAATTGCACAATGCAGTTTGCTAGTTTTCATGTCACTTCTAAATGAAATTGCACATTGCGCACTTTCAGTCCTCAACAAGCCAGGTTGGACTATGGATTGCATGGTTCCAATAGTTAGTCAGCCTCCTGATAGCCTGGACTGTGCTTTGCGCAATTTTTGTAGTCAGTCTCCCAGCCTCCCAGTGAAAATTGTACAATATTCACAATCAGTCACACAAGTATGCAGCAAGTCAGTCCTCAAGTTTGTTTTTGTTTTCAACTGAGATATTTCTTTCCATGAGTGTTGCTATGTCTCTAAGTATCACAGTTGTTCATCTGTCTCTCAGAAAAGCATGTAGAATGGCCTCTAGGAGAGAAAATGAAAAGGACATCATTGAGAGTGCAACTGGGGATGAAGTTGAGCAAGTTTCTATGAGATTTCCTATCTAGGAAGAAACCAAGTTATTCATAGACAAGGATATGAAGATGAAATGGTAGTGGCATAGTAGCGAGAAACACCATAAGCAGCAGTAGAAGGTATCAGACATGCATGTAGCAAAGGCAAGAGGAATATTGTCGACAGCATAAAGGCAGAGAAAAGTTGTAAGTTCAAAGCATATCCAATTGTGATGAAAGAATATTTGGAGATTGAGGCTAAGAGGTGACAATGCAACAAGAGGATCACACAAAGGCAAAGAGAGAAACAAATTATGGAGGAAATAGAGAAGGAGTTGCAAGAGTTGAAGCAACAACTCAAGGTAAAACATGAGCTCTACAATGGAGAGAAGGAAGTGCAATAGGAATAGGTACAACAAGAGGTGCAACATGCACAAATTGATGAAACTACACCCATACATGTTATAGACCCATCCCAGTAGGTGGCACAAAGCAGAAAAGGTGAAAAGTGATGTTGATCACATGTGCGGGTGTTAAGGAGTATGGATGTCACTGTGCACATGCATGCGATCCCATCTATTGACATACTCACCGAGATGAAGACAAAGAACCAAGTCAGAGTAGAGTTGGACATGTACTTTGACTAGTTGATGTGTATAGCCACCAACGCACACTTGGAGATCAGTGCATACATTATGCATCAATATGTTGCTAGTTCGACTACACTCAAGACTATGATGTGCATGTTATGAGAAGAGTTGGACAGAGGAGCTAAATTAATGTACTTGGATGCAATAGAGGCAAGAGTTTGCTTCAAGAGGATGTCACCATTGAGCATGCAGACACCATCACAGACTACCAATATTGGCATTAATTCACCACCATTGATCATCGCGAGGATGTCAAAGAGTTGGTCTTCCCACAGCTGTCTGAGTCTTAGTGATAGCTTGCATGGCTTGCTCAAGTTAATTTTCTCTCACATGGGTACATATGCAGATTGTAATGTAACATCTTGTAAAAGTGAAAGACCAAGCGTCGATAGTCGAATGTAATAGTTATGTAGTAGTTGAAGAGTTGTGAGTTTAGGTGAAGAGTCACAAAGGGGAATGTCAAGGGTCACCCCGCCCTTTTCTATTGAATTATATAACCTCATAACTCATTGTAAAGGATTTTGGGAGCTAGGCTTCCTATAGGTGTATCTTAGACAAATCTTGGAGTGTGTTGTAACGAGCCTTGGCTTCTCCATAGTACAGAGCTAGTATATCTCTTTGGAGGATCAGGGGACCTTGAATGTAACGTTCCATTGTCAGGACTAGTAGTTGGAAATGGTTGTATGTATGATTGGAACTTTCAATTTCTTAATATAATAGAGCCACCACATTTCATGCATATGTTGTTATTGTATTTCAGCTATTTTGGTTACACTATGGATATATGTAGTTGTTTTCTTATGCATGTATGTATGGAATATTTCTATATATGGATATATAAATCTTGTTGAGATATGTTGTTGGTTTAACCATCACTTTGGATCGTTGGTTCATCTGCCTTGCAACTTGTGATGTATCTTTGCTTGTGTATTCCCTTCTAAGCCCTGTGTTTCCACAGGTTGCCAAGGGGTGCACTTATTCCACCTTCCATGTGTTAGAACCCTTCATGAACCTTCCTTAGCCTAATGCGCTTGTCATGCCCTTGCTACCAACAAGGAAATCTTGCTCACCTCTGTACGCAATTGCGATCAAGGAAATACCATACGACCCACTGCAGGGACTCCTACACCAAACGGTCTGAGGTCTAGTTGGGACTTCTTACCAGGGAGATCCCCTGACATGTTTGTGGGTACAACATTGTCAACATTTTGGTGCTAGAAGGAGGGCTAGATGATAATATGAGTCCCCACAATCTATTTTGAATCTCTACATATCTATCATGACTAACTACAAAGTTTCTCTTCCGGAGTGTATGCCTTATGGAAACAACTTTGAAATCTCAGAAGAGCTCTAGGATAAATTGTTACATAAAACATACGATGGTGGAGCCTACATAGCCTTGGATAGGCATGAAGTTGACATTGTAGGCTCATGTGAAAGACATTAAATATTTGTAGATTACATGACCTGTGCGTTGCTCACATACACATTTCTAGGGCACCCAATGCATTGGTGTGCCACACTACCCAAAAAATATATTCATTCTCTTTCTCATCTGGTCATGGAGATAGACCATTCTTTCAGTCATTTTGACCATAAAGAACTCAATGAAGGGATTCTGAAATTATGGAAAGAACCTGATGAATATGTTGAACAATTTTACATGCACTTTCGTAATCTTGCATACCAATTTCCCAAAGATGAAATTGATTGGGAATTTATCGATGGAAGATTTGAGTACCTTATTTACATATCCAAAAATCCAAATTCTTGAAATCATTCGAATCTTGCTCAACATATTTTGGTGGTGGAGCTATGCAATCATAGGTAGGCACAGTTCTCACAAGTAACTGTCTACCTTCACCTCATCAAACAAATCCACCACCATAGGGTGATGTGGGAGAACATGCACACACATCTGTCGAACTATCACAACCTCACACCCCACCTAATCTTGATATCTGCATAGATTTGGATTGAAATCCTACTAGTTGTCACTTGGATTTGTTGCCCCAACCTCTGTCCCTGTGTTCCATTGATCCTCCAAATTTTATTATCCAGTGTTCCTCCATTCCGAACCCCTCACCTGTCGTGAACTAGGATCAAGTTTTCGATGGAGTTGGTGTTATGAATCCAACCTATGCTATCATTCATGATGAGTGTGTGTAGGAATGTAAATAAGGACCCATGGTGAAGGATGAATCCCTTCCATCCACGCCTCATCTGCTTTATCCTAACATCCCTTGTGATTCTTCCACTATTTATTTCTCCTATGAAAACTCATTTTCGAATGTTTATAATTTTGATCGTTCACAGGACACAACGGAAGCTAGTTTGTCATTACATTGTGGAGAGGACACATCTTCCTCTAAACATTTGTCCAATTTGTCATCTATCATTTCTGAAAATAGAGAGGGTGAACATCCTCACTTCTCATCTACCCCTTTGCACGATTCATCAAATCATGAGGATGTTGATGAACATCCCTAATTTTCTAATCGTGGTTGTCATGATCTCTGTACTTCTTCATTCAGTCATGATGTTGATTCATTCGTTGTTAATATGTCTAGGCCCTTGGTCTTTGATGATCTACCTGTTGACAAAGTCGAAACCTCACAGGTTGTCGAGGCACTTCAGCCTGAGACGATGACTATGTCAGGCCCTCACTATCTTCGGGTTGGTTTCACTTCTAATCAGGAAATTTTTGAAACACACAAGGCTCCCAATCACTCTCTACTTTGCATTTAAGATCAACCAAACACCCAGATTTTGCTTCCTCCACTCGTATCAAACGATCCAATCGCTCTTGCATTGGAGGAATCTTACACAGCAAGCACACTTGTGTGGCGTAAGTGGTCTACCTTTCTCACGCTTACTTGCATGTCACGGTCAAGAGAATGCATATGATTAACATATTCACGCAGTGTAGCACAACGCCATGCCAATTCCATAGACTGCATGTCATGCACTTCAACTTATTTCTTTTCTGTGGATGTATTTAAACCCGGAGTGTGTTTGTATTCACCATTATATCCTTCATGTTTTCTTTTTCACATGACTGTGTTATTCGCGAGCCATGCCTCCACCAGCATGGGTTGACCAATGTGTCTGTGGCTGCATTAGAAGTATCACTTCATGTGAGTAGACCCATGCATTGTTAGCTTAGGAGTAGGAGTAGTGTTTTCTTCTTGTTGGTTTTCTTGCATCCATGTTTTATTTCTTGTTTGTTATTTTGTTTTCTTACATGTTTGTTTGCTTACTCACTTTTATTTCACATTTTTGCTTCTGATTTTCACTCTTTAGTTGTTTGTTTTCTTGTTTAGGTTCATAGGTTAGTTTCGCATGAACCGTGTGTGACTCTTGAAACAAGCAGGGTAAAGTACAAGATGACTCATGCATTATCAATACTTGGTTATTTCTTGTCCTGTCTTTGTATGAATAACTTGTTTTCTTCATTCCATGATACACCAATGGAAAATATGTTCTATTCGAAGTGAACCTTGATGAAAACGCAACGCTTGCGCACTAACAAGTATCACCTACTCTAGTAAGTTGTTTTTGGGTTAACCCTTTTCATCTTAGCCAAGTAGAGTAAGGTGAGGGGGAAACCTTAACAAGTATGTTAGAGGTATATATAAAATACTTCTGTAATGGAACAACCTCTTCTGATCTCAATAAGTCAAGGTCCCTCTTTCACTTCCGAAATGAATAAGTGCTATGCACAGTTGTTGAAAAAATGAAAATATGAAGAATTTGAAAAAATAAAAGAGGAATAAGGCGAAAGAAGAGAAAGGCTTCCTATGCAAAGTGGAGATGCAATTAAATCCACCTAGGTACTAGCCAGGCTCGCTGGCAGCAGAGCAACAATAGAGATGAAACTTAAATTATGTCTGTCATATTGCTTGTGCACCAATATACCCCTCATCCCAATCGAAACAACTATGTTTACTTCACTTGGAATGTGTGTTGACTGACCAAGAGCATGGAAAGTGCTACATCTTTCAATCAAGCTAGTGTGGAAATGAATATGATCATAGAATTGAACAATACTTCCAAGGGAGTTAGACTTTATTTTCACGAAACAAGGTCCATTCAGAGAACTGGAGTTCTACCAGTGTGTCGCGAAGTGTTGTAGCGGCTACAACCACCCTCCAAAATTTTTCCTTAGCTTTGTTTTCAAGCCTCCCTATGAACCATCCTTAGCAGTATGTCTTGCATTGTTAAGTAGAGAGGCTTCAACTAAGTTTCAGTGGCCTGTCAGCCTGTGCATGTCAACTTGTTTGTCTCCCACCTGCAGGCTGACATTCTGGACTTAGGAAAATATATGGCTGAGATGTTCCCTTTGAAAACTGTGCAATTCTAGAGGGGAACCAACCTTCCCTCCATAAATTGCACAATCCTATTGGGCTCCATAATTGCACAATCCAGCCAGGCAGCCCTCCCTCAATAAATTGCACAATTTTGGGAGGTAGTGACCTACTGACCCCAGAAATTACGCAATGCATGAGGGACATCTAACCCTACTCAACCCATAAACTGCACAAATTTCATCCCCATGCTTGCAGGCTATTGCATGTGCTATCAGTTTGATCAGTTCCCTCCATGAATGAGCAAGCCAGATTTGCATGCATGGCCTCCTTTTCCCAAAAAAGAAAAAGCAAGAAGCATCCCTAGATTTAGGAACTATTTTTAACAGCTGGAGATTACATGAAAACTTCATTTTAGAAACCTCCCACCAAGTGTCGTTTTTTTCCTAGATTTGTGGCATTCACGTCATAAGATCGATATTATAAAAACTCATTTGTTGGACACTGCAAAGCTCATTCCTTGCATCGATCTTGTAGCTCTGACATTCCACATTGCCTCTAGCAGTATTCGACACATTCAACTAAGATTTTTCAGGGTATGTATGCTTTTCATGTCATGTGCTGCGTTTATGTCACTTTTTCTATTTCACTTTGTGTAAGTGTTGTATGCTTGATTTCAATGAATATTTGTTGTTTTTTTAATGCATGTTAGCTTGTAGAATCATTGTTTCATTTTTATTTGCATCTCACCATTGTCGGATGCATGACAATTTTTCTGCACTGATGGTCGCCATCGTGGCGACTCACTTCACACACATTCTCACTTTCTTGTTTTCTGAATCTTGCACTCACTATTTGTATGCATGATCATTCACTCTTGTTTGCACTTAGCTTCGCCATGCATTCAAAATTCTCATGTTTTCAGTCACCCGTCAGCGGGTCTAGGCTGCCTTGGCCTAGACCCGGCTAGTAAATGTGCATGTCTGGAAGTGAAGGTTCTCCCTTCCCTCTAGAAACTGCACAAATCTGGTCCAGCACTAGCCTCCAATCTTGCATTGCTCAATTCTAGGAGCCAGTGCTTGCTGGCCCCAAAAATTACGCAATGCAGTTTCCTGGTTTGCATGTCACTTATGACTGAAATTGCGCATTGTGCAGTTTCAATACTCAATAGGCTATGTTGGACTATACATTGCACAGTTCCAGTAGTACGTCAGCCTCCTGACAGCCCAAACTATGCCTTGTACAGTTTTGGTAGCAAGTCCCCTAGCCTCACAGTGAAAATTGTGTAATCTTCACAATTAGTCACATAGGTATGCTGCAAGTCAGTCCTCAAGTTTGTTTTGGTTTTCAACTGACATATTGCTTGCCATGAGTGTTTCTATGTCTCCAAGTGTCATAGGTGTTCGTCTGCCTCTCAACAATACAAGTACAATGGCCTTTAGGAGAGCAGAGTCAAAGGACACCATTGAGAGTGAAACTTGGGATTGAGTTGAGAAAGTGTCTAAGAGCTTGCCTATCTATGAAGACACCAAGTTGTTCATAGACAAGGATATCAAGATGAAATGGTAGCAACATAGCAACAAGCAACACCATTAGCAACAACAGAAGGTAGTAGACCTACACGCGGCAAAGGAAAGAGGAAGGTTGTCGAAAACATAGAGGCAGAGAAAAGTTGCAAGTTCAAAGTAGATCCACTTGTGATGAAAGAGTATTTGGAGATTAAGTCTAAGAGGCAACAACGCGACAAGAGGATCATGTAAAGGTAAAGAGAGAAACAAAGGATGGATGAAATAAAGAAGGAGTTGGAGTTGAAGCGGCAACTCAAGGTAGAATAGGAGCTCTGCAGTGGAGAGAAGGAAGCACAGTAGTAATAGGTAAAACATGAGGGGCAACATGTAAATATTGATGAAACTATGCCCATAAATGTTATAAACCTATCCCAGTAGCTGGCACATAGTAGACAGGGTGACCATTGCTGTCAATCACATGTGTGGGTGTTCAGGAGTATGGATGTCGCTATGCTCATGCATGAGATCCCATCTATTGACACACTCATCGAGGCAAAGACAAAGAACCAAGTCTGACTGGAGCTAGACATGCACTTTGACGAGTTAACATGCATAGCCATGAACGCACACTTGGAGATCGGTGTAGACACTATGCGTTAGTATGTTGTTGGTCTAGATTCACTCAAGGCTATGATGCACATGTTATCAGATGAGTTGGATAGAGGAGCTAGATCAGTGTCCTCATATGAAATAGAGGCAAGAGTTCGATTCAACAAGATGTCACCATTGAGCTTGCACACTCCATCACAGACTACCAAGCTTGGCATCAGTTCACCACCGTCGATCATCGTGAGGATGTCAAAGTATTGGTTTTACCACAGCTATCTGAGTCTTAGCGATAGCTTGCATGGCTTGCTCAATCCTATTTTGTCTCACATGGTTACATCTGCATATTTTAATGTAACATCTTGTAAAAGTAAAAGACCAAGTGTCGATAGTCAAATGTAACAGTCATGTAGTAGTTGAAGAGTCATGAAGGTAGGTGAAGAATCACAAAGGGGAATGTCAAGGGTCACGCCAGCCCTTTCTATTTATAGAACCTCATAACTCATTGTACAAGATATTGGGAGCCAAGCTTCCTATAGGTGTATCTTAGAGAAAGTTTGGAGTGTATTGTAACGATCCTTGGCTTCTCCACAGTGCAAAGCTAGTATATCTCTTTGGAGGAGTATGCGGTAGTGACAATAATGTTCCGTTGTCGAGACTAGTAGTTGGACATGGTTGTATGTATGATTGGAACTTTCACTTTCTTAGTATAACAGAGCCAACACATTTCATGCATACATTATTATTGTATTTCAAATTTCTTGGTTACGCTAACGATATATGTAGTTGTTTTCTTACGCATATATGTATGGACTCTTTCTATATATGGATGTATGAATCTTTTTGAGATGTGTTGTTGGTTTAACCATCACTTTGGATCATTGGTTCACTTGCCTTCCAGCTTGTGATGTATATGTTCTCATGTGTTCCCTTCCAAGTTGTGTATTTCCACAGGTTTCCAAGGGTTGCACTTATTCCAACTTCCATGTGTTAGAACCCTTCATGCACCTTCCTTGTCTTATTGTGTTCGTCACAACCATCCTACCAACAATGACATCCTGCTCCCCTCTGCATGCAACCGCGTTCAAGGAAATATCATACAACCCACTATTGGGACTCCTACACCAAACAGTCTGAGGTCTATTTGGGACTTCTTACCGGAGAGATCCCCTGACATGTTGGCGGGTCCAACACCATCAACATGTGAAAGTTGATGTTTGTGTTGGAGAACCAACAAACCATCCTTTAAACTTGTACTTGGACCTATCTTCACATGTTTCCATTACTGACATCGAGGTCGGGGTTCCACAGTCGGGTCACTGCCACCTCCTTCCAATAGGGATTTTCGACATGGTGCTATGCGGATGCCACTCCATTACACCTCCCTGATTACTTTGCCACTTGCACTCCTCTGTTAATCCTCCAACACTTCCTTAACACCATCTAAGTCCTATGAATTAACATTGTGCCACAAAAGTATCATTAACTTACCCCTGAGTCCGATGCCTTACACTGCGAAGTCCCTCTCACACTTAATTAGGGCAACCCATCGCTGTTTCACCTCCCACAAAGTACACAACCCCCATCTAAGTCTTCCATAAAGAAAGACCCACTTGAGACCACACACTTCTACAACCATATACTGTGGAACCACTAAGAGCCACATGCCAAAAGAAATGATAGGTAATTGGGGTAAAATCTTCCCCAGTTCTCCTCTAAAACTCTGCTTAACTCCACAAATGAATCCAAAAATTGACCCTGCACTAAAACCTGCAGTAGACCACAATTTCTTCAAACCTCCTAAGTAAAGTTGTTGGCAGATTGGGCTTCGAATGTTTGTTGAGTCAAGAGAACACCATAATGAGAACATGAGTAAATACAGGAGAAAATACCCAAAGGATCCTTACTACAATTGAATGCCACCCCTGTCACAGTGTTTAGAACGATAAGGGGCCTTATCACACCACCAATGCACAACAATGAGCCACTGTTCTAACCCACACACCCAAAATTGCCATCGCCAAAATATCGTTGCAATGCCCATTGAGCTCCATAAAATATCCATCTCCCACTTGCCTCCACATAAAATCACTCAAGCACAGATGGTAGGTTTCACATGAGTTTTCCTCTCAATAACCTGCCATGTAGCCCATTTACATGTCATTCACATGGAGAAGCTGGGAGGGGGCCAGGATTTACCCTTGAAGTCCTCATGTTATCCACCCCCTTCAGGGTAATATATTAATATAATATTATATAAGATATAATATATTAATAAATTTATTCTATTATG
>APFE030502645.1:145740-157369 GCA_000404065.3 Pinus taeda | reverse complement strand
GCACAAGGAGCCAACTCCTACTAAATTTAAGACCACCATCTTGATTGAGGTTGTTTGGATTTCTTAGTATCTCCAAATATTCTTTTTAAAATAGTGATCTTCCTTAGCAATGATAGTAATGTATTATAGGCATATGTGATGCTTAGTGTGAAGGGAATTTTTTGCAAGGGCAGAGGTGTGAGGCTGTTGATTTCTAATGTCAACACAATGCTCTTTTTTTTTTTGAATGACCTTGTTTCACCAATGTAGATTTTTCCACATGAGAAATTGATTTTGTAGACTCATTTTAGTTTATTCTAATCAATTTTGTCCTTAATTAATTTTATTGTTTGTTTTATAGCTTCTAATGGTTTGAATGCAAAACCAATATTCCTTTTTCTAAGTATTTCAGTTATTCTTTCATTCATACCATGTATGTACAAAATGTGTGCTCTCCTACTAGAAGGTTGTATAGTTGTTGATTTTTGTAAAGGCTTCATCCTCTCTTTTTCATTCTTGATGGACTTAATAATGTCTCTATCCTTGTATCCAATTTCTTTAAAGACCTTACTAAGGTGGTCCAACTCTTGATCCAACTGATATTTATCAAATATCCTAACAACTCTAAAGGTCAATGCATTAAGGATTCCAAATTTCTAAGTTGGGTAATGGTGGGAGTCCACATGTCGGTAACTATTAGTATGTGTCTTTTCTTGAATACATGACGCCCTAAGGTACCATCCTTATTTTGAGTAATTGATACATCCACAAAGGGAATACAATTATTGTCTTTCAGTTTAATAGTGAATTTTATGGCATATTATATACCATTTAGATGTTCTAGGAATTTGTTGAGTTTTTTTTACCATGCTTCCATTTCACATTAGTATCATCAATGTACCTTGTCCATTTATAAATTTGCTACAATATGAGAAAGGTGGGAGACCATTGTAACCCTAGTGACTTGCTCTTCATATTCTCATTGGAAGCTAAATAATGTTGAGCGTGGAAGTTTTTTGCAAGCTTTCCATTTTGAGGTTTTGTTACCTCATAGAGAACTTGGATAACCTTATCTAAGGTAATCTTATTTAATAATGAAAACACACCAAAACTAGTGATTAGGTCATCCTTGTCCACTTTTTCGTCCTTGATGAGTTTAACAAATTCATATGAGTTCTTGATGGAGTTAGTGTCGCCAACAAGGGGTCTTAATTTTCCAACCACATATTTGGCTAATCTGCACATAGGGGAACCAATGGTATTAACAATAGGTCTTAAGGGAACTCTATTTTATGAATCTTAGGGAGACCATAGATTCTAGGTGTTATCTCAGAGGTTGATAGGAGATTTTTCTTAATCATTTCATGAAGATTGAAGTCTTTAATTACTTTCTTAATGTAACACCATCATCCAACATCTACACAAGTAATCGATGAACCGAGGTAAACATGTAATGAAGAGTTACTATGATATCATTTAACTCCGTATGTAGCAGTTAAGGAAGTGGAATGGACGGAAAATAGACAACATGAACTTCTACACATACAACAGAACCACCATGAGCCATCCAATCCATCCAGGTGACTAGTCCCTGAGACAATTTGACCTTTTACTGCATTAAAGCCTTAATCTCTCCCTTGACATGGGCTTGCATGCGACTAGGACCCTCTAGCCGCTCCCATAGTAAGACATGTGCATGACTAGGGAAATTTATAGGTAGTTATGTGCCAACGACTTTAGATTCAGTGCCATTTTTCAAGTCCAAGACTTAAGCCACTGCCCAGAGCTCCATGAACTTCCAAAAATGAAAAATAACACTGAATCAATGATACAGATGCAAATACTTGAACAAGGAATTGACTGGACCCCTACTAACCATGACAGAAATTTCATCAAACATGTCATGAATATGCATCCTACAAATTTAAACAACATATATGAGCATAGAGGTCTCAAGCTTATCTAAAAATCACTAAGAAGCATTGTTTCCTTGTCGCAATAATTGTATTACCATCTATTAAGCCACATATTATTTGTACATTCAATGATTAACAAAAACATGAAGAGAGCCATACATTTTCACTGTCATAAAACTCATTCATAACCAACATAAATATCAAGGATATAACAACCATATAAGCCACATATAAACAAGTGTATTTACCCATAAAATACCAAGGATAAAGAGAGATCTTATTGATGATTGCATAAGCCAACCAGGTATGGGACTTCCACAAACCACCTAACAGTAGACTAGGCTAAACCAAATCTTTATTTCAGATAGTCACCCCCGTGCCATATCCAAAGAATGAATGTGGTATCTCATGGAACACATCCAACAAAACCAAACTAGGGCTTCTAGAGGCTAAACCACCTCAACCCTCAACCAACGATTCCACCTCACAATCAGACATCACTATCCATCACCCTTAACCCTCAACCAATGATTCCACCTCACATTCGGACATCACTAGCCATCACTAGATTGGTCTCTACCCATGTTGTGCAGGGCTCCAAAGAATTTGTTCCAACTAGGTCTTCCAAGACTAGTAACTCTACCCACAACTACTGCGAGGCTTCTAGATTGTTTATCGAACTAGGGCTTCCAGTACTAGTAACTCAACTCACCAATGGATTCTAAAGCATTTTTCCAACTAAGGCTTCTAGGACTAGTAACTCAACATAAGCTATTACATGGCTTCCAGAGTGTTTGTCGAACCAAGGCTTCTGGGAACTAATAACTCAACCGATAGCGAAAGGAACAAGAAAACCAACTAGAAAACAAAAGTAAAACCCACAACACAATGGTTGTTTAGGAAATGGAAAGGCTAGGCAAAACCACTATCAATCCATGCAATCCTCCATGCCAATGACATATCATAACCAAATAACCACATCCATATGCCATTCATGCTAAAACTAGCAAGGAAATCATACATGCAACTCGGTACCTCCAAGGAAAATCCACTGTAGTTGCTGATCCCAATGTACTCTTGTGCTTCACTGCTATTCCTTTTCCTTCTTGCTCCAAATCATAAGTATTCCACACTCCTCCAAGAGTGCTCCCAAAAAACTCTAAGTGTCCAAGAGTATGAGAGAGAGAGAGAAAAAAAATGAGAGCTCTAAAAATGAACTAATCAAAAGCCATGAACAGATCCTCAGAAGCCTCTTTATTAATGCGGCCTCTATTTTCTTCATTTTGCATTATTTTCCTTCATTTTTCTCCTCACATGCGACCTGTGACCTTTGACCTTCCTTTTCTCCTCATTTTCATTATTTTCATAAATAAATGCCAATAAATGCCATTTTTCCTTTCCAAAGCCTTAGCCATTGCCTTTTCCAATTTCCATACCCATTTTTAATCATAAGTGATCCCCATCACTATATTTTTGCCCAACATTTAGCTTGGAATACGTGTCCCATGAGCAAGGTCTTATTTTACCTTTATTAATTTTTTACATGGACTTTTTACTAGGGTTGTTACAGAACCCTCCCCTTGGGGGAACACTATCCTTGGTGTTCAACGACATCTACAACCAAAAAATTGTTGTAGAAAAAACATGCTGCTCATGGAGCTTTATAACTTAGCTCGTTGGAGTATTTACAATGATCAACTAGCTGAGAAGAAAACCAACATGAAAACATACCGACATCAAAACTCGTGGTGATATTTACATCCATATACATATGTACATACACCAAAACATACAACAAAACATATACCAAAACATATACCAAACATATACCAAACATATGCCAAACATTCACTCAACTAGTAAATAGAGAAGAATACATAGCTTGCTTATGATCCACCATCTCCCATGTAGCTTCATCGGGCCCAAAGTGCTTCCAATGCACTTTAACCTTTTCGATTGCTCAGTTTTGGAGCATGAGCATCTTTCTATGCAATATACACTGAGGTTCCAGCTCAAATTCTTCTTTTGGCTCCACCTTCAATACAAACCAGTCAATCGCATGTTCAACATATTTAACATACTTTTTAAGAAATGACACATGGAAAACATCATGGACTTTCACTATCGGAGGCAGTGCAATTCGATAGGCTACTATTCCAATCCTTTCAAGAATCTTGAAATATGCACAAAACCAAGGTGCTAACTTGGCACATGATCCAATTTGCAAGGAGCTCTTCTTGGTCTTGATATGCAAGTACACTTGGTCCCCAACTTGAAACTCTTTAAACAACCTGTTCTTATATGACTAACTCTTATGTCTATCTTGTGTTGCCTTTAGATTCTTCTTGATTACCTACAATTCCTATTCCATTTACGCCAACATGTATGTTCCAATCAACACCTTGTTCAATGGATCACTCCAACTGATGGGAGTATTACAACTTCGCCCATACAATGCTTCAAACAGACTCATCCTCAAAGACTCTTGATACCTATTGTTGTAAGCGAACTCTACCAGTGGAGGATAATCTTTCCACTTTCACTATTGATGCATCACATACATCCTCAACATATCCTCCAATATCTTATTGACCCTCTCTGTCTGTCCATCTGTTTGTGGATGATAAGTTGTATTAAAGGCCAACTCTGTACCCAAACTTGAAAATAACTCTTTCCAGAACCTATAAGTGAACTTGGCATCCCTATCTGATATGATCTTCTTTGGTACACCATGCAACCTCACTATATCCCTAATGAATACCTATGCTACATCATTAGATGAATAAGTAGACTTCACTAAAAGGAAGTGCGCTACCTTAGTCAACCTATCCACAACAACCATAATCGAGACATGTTATCTAGATGTCCTCCAAAAACCTGTGATGAAGTCCATGGAAATGACCTCCCATTTCCATTGTGGAATTGAGATTGGTTGTAGTAACCCACATGTATGCTTACACTCCACCTTTACTTGTTGACAATCGAAGCATCTAGCCACAAACTCTACCACTTCTTTTTTCAAGTTTGGCCAATAATAGAACTTTTTCACCACTATCAATGTCTTCTGATATCTTGGGTGACCTGAATATGGTTTCACATGAAAATACCTCAAGATAAGTTTCTTGAGCTAGCTGTCATATGCCACATATATCCCATCCCTAAATTTTACCAAGCCATCTACTGTGAGACAATAGTCCACATCTTGTGCACTTGTACCTACACCTATACTCTGTTATAACCTATGCTTGAGATTCATGTACCTGTTATCCTATTGACCCGCCTGTAAGATTTGAGCTTGTAAATATGTCCCATAAGAACTCATAGCTACTATGTGGTTCAACTATATCTGCCTGCTAAGAGCGTATGCAGCCCTGTTCTCTTTACCTTTAATATACTTGATATCGAAATCAAATTCATTGATTATGGCCAACCATCTAGCTTTCCTGGCATTCAATTTCAGCTGGTTAAATAGATACCTCAATCCACTATGACCGCTCATCAATACAAATATCCTACGAAGAAGATAGTGCCTCCACATATTCAATGCATGGATGATCTCTTCCAACTCAAGATCATGTGTCAGATAATTTTTCTCGTGCTCATTCAGTTTCTGTGATTCATAACATGCTAATTTTCCTTCCTACATAACAACTCCACCAAGTCCTCTCTTGAAATAATTTGTGCATACCACAAACTCTTTGTGTAGATATGCAATCTTTAGCACTAGAGCAATTGTCAACAACTGTTTCAACTGCTCAAAACTTATTGCACATTCTTCTGTCCATTCAAACTTATTACCTTTTCACTGCAATGACATGATAGGATATGCAATGTGAGAGAAGTTACTAATGAACCTCCTATAGTAACCTTCTAACCCCATAAATGATGTTACCTCATCCACATTCCTAAGAGTTTCTCATTCCATGATAACCCTGATATTTTCTGGACCTACTACTATGCCTTCCTTCGAAACAACATGTCCCAAGTAATGTACCTATGTTTGAAAGAAACTGCATTTGCCAATATTAGCATACAACTGATGCTCTCTTAGTAATATCAACATTGCTACTAAATGTTTGACATGTTCTTCTTCATTTTTAGAATATATCAAGATGTCATTAATGAACACAATAAAAAACTTGTCCAGATAAGGATGGAACACACTATTCATCAAGCACATAAAGGTAGTTGGAGCATTATTCAAACCAAAGGAAAATACAACAAACTCATAATGTCCGTACCTGGTCCAGAAAGATGTCTTGTGAATGTCATATTATTTAATGTGTACCTGATGATATCCATATCTTAGATCAATCTTCAATAATATTGCTTCTCCCTTCAATTGACCAAAAAAATCATCAATCCTCAACAATGGATACTTGTTCTTAATGGTCACCTTATTCAACTACCTGTAATCGACGCACAAACTAAGAATACCATCCTTCTTATTCACAAACAATACCGATGCACCCCATGGTGATACACTTGGTCTAATGTATCGCTTGTCAAGCATTTCCTTCAAATGAAACATTAGCTATATCAACTCTGGAGTGCTCATCTTTTATGGTTCTTTTGATGCTAGTGTTGCTCCTAATACCAACTCAATAGAAAAATCCACTTCCCTGTGAGGCAGAAACTCTGAAATATCTGCGGGAAATACATGCTAAAGCTATTGTAAAGCTATTGTAAAGCTAAGTACCTAATCAAGGCATCCACATCCTCAACTTCCTTACCTTTGTCATTAGAAATGTGTACTACAAATAACACACACCCTTTTCTATGACTATGCTTCGCCTGCATAATTGTCACCATTCTAACTGATGTTACTTTCTTCTTACCCTACAAGATTATTTATTCTCCATTGTCATCCAAGGACTCAATAGATTTTTTATAACATTTCACCTTGGTTCTATGGAGATACAACTAGTCCATACCCAAAAGCATGCTATACGAACCCAACAACAATACATTCAAATGTGCTGATGTAGAAATACCATTTAACCAAATACACAAGATCTTACCCAATGATGAACTCGCTTCTTTGTACCAATAGCCAACTGTACTAACCAAGATTTTGCATGCACTTCTTTATTCAAGCCACATTTATCCACCAGGTCAGGATTAACATACTATAATTAGATCTAAGGCCAATCAAAATAGAAACAACTTTATTACAAAGCTTACTGTCAATCTTGATAATAGATGCCTGGTGATATGCCTGCTTGTTATCTAACACTGCATAGATCCTAGGAACACTCTATCCAACATCCCCCACTGTAAGCACTTCCTGATTACTATATATCTGCAGTCTACCACCCTAATGTTGTGGATAATCTCTCCTATGATGATCTTTGCCACAAGTCCAACACTATATAGGCTTCCAACCTGCATCCTTCTTCTGCTCCTTGAACTGAAATCCCTACCCTTTGTTAGATGCATTGATATTCTTGTACGATGCTGCATTCTCTTTGTTACTTATGTCATGAGGCCTTGCTCACTTCTTATCCCATTTCCCTTGATTCTTATCAGTACCTTTACAGTCTAGTTTAGTCTCAGATTTGTGCTTTGATTTCTCATAACAATGATTTAGCTTCTGGATGGCCTCCTCCAATGGTCTAGGCTCATCAAACTCAATCCTATCTTTGAATGCTATCGACAACCCACTGATGAATCTATGATTCTTGGCCTTATCCTCCTTGAGGTAAGCAACATACCTCAACAACTCAAGAAATCTTCTAGTGTATTCCTCATCGGTCATAGATCCCATCTTTAGCTCATAAAACTCATTTTCCCTATTTTCATAGTACCTCTCTAATAGATACTTCTTCCTTAATAGTCTCTCGAATTCACTCTATGTCAAATACTCCTCATAAATATCTTTGATGTTCCTTACATCTTCCCACCAGATATCTACTTTAACTTTAAGTCTGAATGTATTTATCCTGACCTTGATGTTCTCTGAGTAATTGTGTAATCTGAAGAACTTATTCATTCTAACCAACCATGCTTCTGCATCTTGTGTTTTCTTCACTTCCCAATCGAATGTAGGTGTATTTTATTTCTTGGAGTCATTTGCAAAATATCCCCTATCAATCTTCCTGTAAGGATGATAATGATGGTGACCTTGATGCTTGTTAGAACCATAACTAGAATAATACATGTGTCCATCACCTCTCCTATCCAAAGTATCCAAGAGTGTGCCATCTCTAATCATGTCATCTTCATTTGACCTGTACCCACCAAGAGACCTATGTCCATATGCCCCATTAGTTTTTTCCTCTTCTCCATGAATGATCTGAAGTGGTACCTATCTCTGTAGTTCTAATTACAAACTTTGAAGGATTATTGCATTAACCTCTAGTTGTTTCTCTTGTGCCAGCATGATTCTATCATTTTCTACTTTGCAACTCCTTATTTCTTCCTTCAAAATCCTCAATGTATTTGCTAAGTTAGAAGAATTCCCAACACCATTCTACTCAACTAATCCATAGAGAGAGTTTTGGAAACTGTAGTTTAGCATATTTCTAGTCATCTTTGATCTCTTCTTCCTGCAAGGTATATTATGTTAGCTAAACCAAATCATAAAAAGGTATAACGGACCTCAACATACTTTGGGGAGGATATATCATCTGCAAGTCCAATGAGATCAACACAATATATACATATAAACATAATCATATCAACAATTATTCATTGTTTCAACCATTATCCAGTTATCAATGCACGACTATGCCAACCGCATGTTATGACTCATGCATGACAACTACAACCACTTCATTATATGCATAAATATATATAAGCACTAACATGCATAACCAACATACACTCATGACAACCACATACAGCCACAACACCATCAACTTCCACATGGCGACATCACTATAGCCATGACCAACACCATGTATATGAAACAAGCACATGGACCAAAAGAATAAGGAACTCATATATGAAACTGACATGAATGAATGACCAACACATCGCCCATCTAGTCCAAGGGGTGAACCATGCTCTGATACCACTATGTAACACCCTCCTCCCACGTTTACCCAAGAAACCATCTAACCAGGGCAAACATGTGATGAAGACTTACTATGATATGATTCAAATCCCTATATAACAGTTCAGGAAGTGGAACTAATGAAACAAAAACAACCTAACCTTCTACACATACAAAAAAACGCCCAGGAGCCATGCAACCCATCCATGTGACCAGCCCCTAAGACAAACTAAATTTTTGCTACATTAAAGCATCAATCTCTCCGTTGAAATGGACATGCATGCGACTTGGACCCTCTAGTCACTCCCACAACAAGGCATGTGTGTGACTGGGGACTTTTCCATGTAGTTTTGTTACATGAACTCCAGATTATGTGCTACATTTTCAGGGCCAGGACTTAGGCCACTACCCATAACTCCATGAAAATTCCATAAATGAAAAATAGCATTGAAACAATGATACAAATGCAAATACTTCAACAAGGACTTGGCTAGATCCCTACTAACCATGACAAACATTTTTTCAAACATGTCACAAATAGGCATCCTATAGGTTTAAGCAAAATATTTTAACATAGGGGTCTCAATTTTTCTGAGAATCCCTAAGAAGAATTGCTGCCACATCACAATAATTTCATTACCATATATTAAACCACATATTCATTGTACATTCAATGATTAACCAAAACACGATGAGATCCATACATTTTCATTGTCATAAAACTCACTCATAACCAACATATAACCAAAAAAAATATCAAGGATATAATGACCATATAAGCCACATATAAACATGTATATTTACCCATAAAATAATCAAGAGAAAGAGAGCTGTTATTGATGATTACATAAGCTGACCAAGTATGGGACTTACATGAACCATCTGACTCTAGACTAGGCTGAACCAAATCTTCCTTTCAGCCAGTCACCCCCATGCCATATTCCAAGCATGAATTTGGGATCTCATGGAACATGTTAGGTCCCTATAATGCTAGTGATGCCCCCATTAATATTGTTCTTCCCCTATTGTCCCCATATTGTTATTACTATGCCCCATAGAATCTCTCTATTGTTATTTTTGTGCCTTTATATTATTATTGTTAGGTCGGCTTGGTTATATTGTGACCACTTAGACTCCTATATATAGAAAGGAGGTTTTTGTCATTTGAATAATCCAAGAATTATTCATTTGTGTAATGTAAAGGAGGTTGCCCCCTCGAAGAGCCTAAATTCTAAGGCGTTCAACTATATTTTCTATCTTTTTGTGAGCTGGTTTCATAACATTTGGTATCAGAGCTTTGGATTCTAGGGTTTCGCTACTCCAAATAGGTCATCATGGAATTTTCACTATAACTTTTTTTCTGCAGTGTTTCAAAAGCAAAAAAAAATAACCCATTTGAGAAGAAATCACACTGAACCTCGAGTCTAAATTTCAGAGCTTTTCACGCTATATTTGCAGAGGTATGATCTACGGAAGTTGGTCTTTTTGTAGACTCCTGAATTACATTCCAAACAGGTGACCTGGGGAACATCGTCATAACTTTCTCTCTGAGCATCCGATTGAAATTTTGTAAGAAGGTATAGAAAGAGGACGGACTATAGTTTCTTGTATATATTTTTAAGAGCCAAAGGTTGAAACAGTGACACGTGGCACTTCATACAAGTTTTCTCTTCTGGAAAGGTCTATAATCAGGTCATCTTGGGAGATTGTGTATAACTCTTCCTTGGAGAATCCAATTTGGATCAGACTGGTGGCATTGGAAAGAGGACACAGAGGGCTACTACAGTTCGCAATTTAAGAACTGGATGATCCGAAATTACAGAGATACATCAAATTCAATATCGAGCTCCTACCAAGTGAAAAAAGGTGTTTAGTTTTTTTTTTTTAAATTTTTGCATAAGCTTGGTTTGAAAAATTAGTTTGAAGGAATTCAAAGGGCATAGTAAAGCATTATTATTGGTAATTGATGCCCCAAGAAAAGAAAATGAAAACACCTAGTAAGCAACCTGAAAGCTCTAGCATGACTCATGAAGAAGAGGAAGAAATGCAACATGATATATCAAAATTATGAGACCAAGTGCAACAAGTTTCACTTGCACAAAAAGGTGTAGAAGCTAAGATGAATGGCGTGGAAGCTAAGATGAATGATGTGGAAGCCAAGATGGATGATTTGAAGATAGATTTGAAAACAGACATGGAAGAATTGAGGATAAATATGAATAAGTTGCTATAAGAAAGGGTCACTAAAGGTGAAAGGGTAGTAAAGGAAACTCATGATGAGAACAAAAGAAATGTTAATCATGATTCCATAGACTCTAATGTTGGATCAACACGCACCATATTCCAAAATTGATATGAGGAAGTTTGATGGCAAGGATCCCGCAACATGGATATTACAGATGGAGCAATTTTTCGATCTCAATAATGTGCAAAACACACAAAAGGTACGTATGGAAACTATATATTTGGAACCAAATCAGTTATGGTATCAATGGCTTTGCTCTCGTAAACAATTTTATCACTTGGGCAATTTTTACGGAAGAATTGGTAGCACATTATGAGGATACAAAAAGCAACACTTTTTTTAGCCAATTGATAAGTCTCAAACAAAAGGGTTCAATAATGGAGCACATTGAGGAGTTCCAAAACTTGAACATAAGGGTAAAAGATATTCCAGAGGAGCATAGGATTGATGTGTTCATAGGGTCTTTAAAGGATAATATCCAACATGATGTTC
>APFE030502645.1:72144-137358 GCA_000404065.3 Pinus taeda | reverse complement strand
GAGGAGGTTTCAATGGATTTTATCACAGGTTTACCCAAGTTTGAGGCAAAGAGTGTCATCATGGTGGTAGTTGACAGACTTACCAAGTATGCACACTTTTGTGCATTATCACATCCATTTAAAGCCAGTACAATTTCTACGGCATTTATGGAAACAATTCAAAAGCTACATGGAAATCCAAAGATTATTGTGAGAGAGATCCCATTTTTACAAGAAAATTTTGGACATAATTATTTTCTTGTCTTGGTACTCAGTTAGCTCATAGCTCATCTTATCATCTGCAATCTGATGGGAAAATGGAGATAGTAAACAAATGTTTGGAAGGATATCTTCGTTGCTTTGTATCTGATAAACAGACACAATGGGTCAAATGGTTTCCTTTGGCTAAATGGTGGTCTAACACTTCCTTCCATACTGCAACAAAAATGACCCCATTTATGGAACTTTATGGATACCAACCACCATTTATCACATCATATTTAAGAGAAAATTATAAGGTTCAAGCAGTGGAACATCACATCGAGCGTCAACAACAAGTTATCCAACTCTTAATATAATGAAACAACAGGTAGATCAACATCAAAGTGAAAAAAGTTTTGATGTAGGTGATTGGGTATTCCTACGGCTACAACCATATAAACAAATGTCCCTCAAGCAAGCTAAGAAGAATAACAAATTGTCACCAAAGTATTATGTTCCGTACAAGGTGTTGCAAAATATTGGTACTCTGGCATACAAATTGGAGCCTCTTGCAGCTTCTTGAGTGCACCCAATTTTCCATGTTTCATGTTTAAAGAAGGTTGTAGGTGACAATCTCCCAGTTCAAACAATATTGCCAGAACTTGACAAGGAAGGAAAAATTATATTGGAACCGGAAGCAGTCTTAGAAACAAGAACTTGACAACTACGAAATCGATCCATTTCAGAGTATCTCATCAAGTGGAAGAACTTATCCGCTGAAGATTCCAAACGGGAGGATGAGAATTTTATACAGAAGCATCCAGAACTACTCAAGCATTAAGGACAACACTTTTTTGAAGGAGAGGGGCATGTTAGGTCCCTATTTAATACTAGTGCTGCCCCCAGTAATATTGTAGTTGTATCCCTCATTAATATTGTTCTGCCCCTATTGTCCCCATATTGTTATTATTGTGCCCCATAGAATCTCTCTATTGTTATTTTTGTGCCTTTATATTATTATTGTTAGGTCGGCTTGGTTATATTGTGACCCCTTAGACTCCTATATATAGAAAGGAGGTTTTGTCATTTGAATCATCCAAGAATTATTTATTTGTGTAATGTAAAGGAAGTTTTCCCCTTGAAGAGGCTGAATTCTAAGGCGTTCAACTATCTTTTCTATCTTTTTGTGAGCTGGTTTCATAACAGAACATATCCAAAAAAACAAAACCAGGGCTTCTAGAGGCCAAACCACCTCAACCCTCAACCAATGATTCCACCTCATGGTTAGACATCACCAACCATCACCATATTGGTCTCTACCCATGTTGTCCAGGGCTCTAGAGCATTTTTTCCAAACAGGGCTTCCAAGATTAGTAGCTCAACCCATAGTTGTTGTTGGGATTCCAAAGCATTTTTCCAACCAAGGTTGGAGGAATTTTAAGTCAACCCACCAAGGGATTCGAGAGAATTTTTCCAACCAAGGCTTCCAGGACTAGTAACTCAACCCAAGATGTTACAAGGCTTCCAAAGCATTTGTCCAACCAAGGCTTCCAGGAACTAATAAATCAACCCACAACCAAAGGCACAAGCAGACTAACTAGAAAATAAAAGTGACGGGCATCCCAATTAGACATAGATTAAGGCCCATATGACCACTCTTCAACACATTAAACTTCTCTTTTTGCATTAGATAAAATATCTTTAATTTTAATATGTTCATTAGGAAGGTTTTTGGATAATTGCATATTTGTGCCTAATGTTGATTTTTGGTAGCATTAGATGTGCTTTAGCCATGAAAATTGTTTGAGAGACAAAAGCATATGATATTTCCCAGACCCGAAAATGGTTTGGGGAAATTCCACCTGGTTAGAGAGATATTAAAATAATTAATATTTTTAATGGAGCTCCTAAGTCTAAACTTAGGAAAATTAAAATATTAATAGGTGTGAGACGGTTCTAAATGACATGGATCAATCCAAATATAATCTTAGTCATTGATTAGAGGCTTAATCTCGGTCAATGAAGATTCAACGGGAAAATTATAAGAGGAGGCATGAGGGTCAGTTGGAGATAAACCAAAATTGATCAGTCACCTCAATTTTCTGGAACGGGGTTTGCTGAGAAAATTTGAACAAGTGATCTATTGCAACGAGGCGATCTGGGATGGGTGACCTCTCGGGAAGTCTTGGTTACCAGGTGCAAGCAACGGAAGTGATGATTGACGCTGTATGATTCATTTCACTAGTTTTAATCCCACTTCTTCACCCCTGTGAGCATCACTCGATGCAATGCGTGCTAAGTGGACCCTCAAAAATCATGAGAACTATTCAAAAATCATGAGAAAATGATTGACACTGTGTGATTCATTTCACTAGTTTCAATCCCGCTTCTTCACCCCTGTGAGCATCACCCGATGCAATGAGTGCTAAGTGGACTATTCAAAAATCATGAGAAATTACCTCTCATGGAAATGGCCATAGATGAATGGCTTTCTTAACCCGATGCAATGAGTGCTAAATGAACTATTAAAAAATCATGAGAAGTTACCTCTCATAGAAATGGCCATAGATGAATGACTTTCTTAATGCAATGGAATCCCAAAAAATGATATCTAATAATAAACATATATTTTAATTATTGTTTAAGAGTTTTTTTATCTTAAAAATGTGAAATGTATCTTGTAAAAAGTGTTTTGATGCTTATTATTGATTTTGATGCTTATTATTGATTATATATAGTTATGTGAGTTAAAATGATTTTAAATTTATAGTTTGAATCTTTTGAAATTAAAAAATAATTTATTTTTTTAAACATAAAGAATATTGGATTTTTTTATATATTTTTATTTTTAAATATACATCAAAAAATAAATCTTTATGTACGATTTGTCCATTTAAAATATTTACGTAATCATCTTTGATGACATTTACATTTTAACACTAAGAGATGAGATTTTAGGTACAAATTTATCCCAAAAAATAGCATCAACATAATCATCTTTCATAAAATTTGAACACAAATACAACATGGTCATCTTTCATAAAAGTTGAACACAAATAAATAGAGACTAAAAAATTTATGCTAGCCTTCTTTAGTACATGTTTTCCTAAACATAATACAAACATTATCATTTCTCACAACATTGAAACACAAGCCAATGAAAACTAGACCCATGTCTTACCATGTACACTACCGTCAAACAAATCGTTTTAAATAACTAAATTTAAAGTAAGATCATATATTTTTTAATACATAACTTTATTTCTTACGAATAAAATTAATACATGTATATCTATATTATTGCTACTTCTTGCGAATAAAATTAATACATGTATATCTATACTATTGTTAAAGGTAAACAAGAACCCATCACTTTTTTATTACTCAATGTTTAAAACCCACGAGTGAGGTCCATCATGTAACGAGTTAGTTATGGTCTAGGGATCACCGCACCTAATTATCACACCCTATTTCAAATCTAAATAATGTTGCTCTTTATTAGGATCTCAAACCCTGCACGTCGTATATTTTCCCTTCAAAGAAATCATACGAATTGTGAGTATAAAATAATGAATGGAAACTAAAACATTCAAATCTGTTTTATATAAATATTTATGTTAAGTGGGTATTTCTGATACATGGAAATGAGTATTTGGTACTATGAGAAATATTAAAGGAAACGTGAGTGGGAATAATATAATATATTAAATTTAATATATATTAAAATTAAAATAAAATATTTTTTATATCTATTCAAATTTGTTAATCAATTTTATTTTGCAAATTAATATTGTAAAAAATTGAACTTTGAAACATTGGCCAAAAAAATTAAAATATAATCCATTAACAATTTCTCAATCAAATTCTTTACAGAATTCCCCAATTTTGGAAAAAATTGTTATTACTGGATTATTATGTTATTTCATGCAATACTATATTTAAGTGATTGGTTCAATTCTTTGGCGTTGATGTGACTTCACAATTATATATATATTACATCTAATTATAAATGGATATAAGAAAAAAATAAATATATATTTAATGTAATTAAAAAATAAAATACTCTCCATCAATTTAAGCAACACCCAATCTGGCAAAGTCAAATACACCTAAGTTTGCACTTATTCATTACAGTGAAGCTCCCAAAACATCAAAAATTAGTTGCAGTGAAGCTCCTAAAAACTCTAAACTACCCATTAAAACTCCAGGAAATTTTAGAGCGTTTCCAATCAGCTCTCAAACTCTTAGAAGTGAACATACATACTCTGCAATACCTCAATACCTGGGAGAGGTACCCGTATAACTATGATAAATATAGATACTTCCTGCGTCCGTTTGAGATCTACCACGGTTTCGCTCACGAGTCTCAAATTCATTATGTTCCCCAATGCCTTCTTCAATGTTGATTGGACACTGATTCTTAGCATATGTAACTCGCAATATTTACATATTATACAGATTTGCTTTAAATGCTAGTTGTCAGTTCAGGGTTCAGCCAAAGATAATGTTTCATGAACATGACCCTTAGTGTAATATTGGTGAAACCCTGAGTACCTGACCTAACGGCTCGCATTTAAGACCAGTTTCGATAATATATAGAGTTTACACCTAAGCTATTAGGCATCCCTATCAACTGTGTCAGAGTCTCTGGAAATTTAAGGCAGTATTTGAATTGTCAGACATTTTTGTTTTTTCCTGCGGAGTTGGTTTTATATTAAATTTTCATTGAAATCTTGTATGAAAATTTCTTAAAATAAGTTTGATAGTGATTGTAATCTGCTGAATCTATTTATACATTTTAAACATTACCCCAAAATTATGGCCAATGGCAAGGAAAGGAGGCAAAACTTCCAGTGATTAGACTGCTCCGGCAGGAAGTTCAAGATCAATGCTATTAAAAGGGTATTGATCTAAGCCTTTCATATAATCTAGCACGCTTGTTGAGCTCCCCTGATTTTAGCAAGCTTGTCGGTAAAATATTGAGTCTGTAATTGATTTCCACGATAATCGCTATAACTGTCCTCCATTCTTCTCTGCTTCACCTCATTGTACAGATCAGGATGTCCTTGATTTAAGACCAGGGCAGGATGGTGCATCTGAATTCGGCTATTAACATCAACAAGGGGATTAGTATGGTTACTGTTTGATCCCTGTACGGGTGTAAAGCTTGACAAGTTTGGAGACTGGTTCGATTGCATAGAGCCTTCCTGCCCGGGAAATTGACTCTCTGCATGAAGCAAGCCTCCTTGGAGACCTCTATAGTTGGCCTGAAATTGACTCACCAACTGATTTTCTTGGGGCCAACCACTAGTATTGCTTCGGAATTGCAACGACTGCTGGGGTTGTGAAATAACCATGCCAACTTCACAATGGCGTCCATTTATCTCACCAACATTATATAAATTCGCATTATTTTTAGGGTTTGGCTGCATTGTCTGATAAGGGTTGTACTTATTTCTAAAGATACCAGATGCTTGATATACCTGCGAGGGCTGCGCCGGGGTTAAATCTGCAACATTTGAGGTCTGACTGGGCGGTCTGTTAGCATACCATGAAGAATTAACTGTGTTTCCTTCACCTCCTTGATATGGTAAAACAGGTATTATCTCTGATTGATTTGTTGGAAAGTGGGGAGAGACGTTCATGGCAGATGATCCAGCCTGAGTTGCAGAAGCTGAAAGCCCGGCATTCTTTATTGCGGCAACGTTCTTCTTGGTTTGATTCAATAACCACTCTAGGGTTTTACGACAATCTTGAAACCCCAACAAATTTGTCAGCTCTAAAATAGGTTTATACCTTGTCATTGCTATTAAGCATTTCACAGTCTGCCCGACTTCGCTAAACCCTAATTCTCTTGTAACCTCTAGCAAACGCTTGGCTCCCGTTGGCGCTACCCATTCGCCCACCTGTTCACTGGTTCGGAGACACGGATGTTGTGTGAGGCACAACATGCGGTTGCGTCTGACTGATAATAACCAATCAATTGTCTCGCCACCCTTCTGATACCCCAGTTTTTTTGTCAGCTCTAACAAGGTTTTCGTTTCAGATGGTGATAACCACTCGAGGGTATCTCCAACAAATCTGAAATTCAAACCTTCAGTGAGCTCATCTAACCGTTGCTTAACGTGCTTGCGCAGTTGCACTCTCATACCACTTTTATAAAACTCGCCATTATTATATGGCTGCTCGTTGTTTTCATTGTCAAGGTTTTCTCCTCCTCGTTGCTCTGCAAATTGGTTTTCACTCACAAGTGAAATTTGGTTTTCATTGACAAAGATTTCTGCCTGTTGTTGTTCCTGTATATCATTTGGAAACCCTTGCATTTCGGTCTCATATTTTGTATCCTTCTTGAATTTCTTAGGAGAGAGACAAGGGGAACTCTTCTCGGGGGTTTTCCTTTTATTGCTGCCCATGAGGAGGGAATCTCTCTGAAATCAGACTGCAATTTAAATATAAATATCCTGATAGACAAACGAAAACGAATTCTATCTTGTGATGGGGATCAATCAAATCGAGTGAGGGGGCGTTTATGATAAAATGGGTTGGCTAACAAAGTTCTTCACGGTAGTTCCATGGAAAGCGATTATTAATATCTTCAAGTACCCAAATATTTGGGCTATTCTAAAGAGTGGGAGTGGTCGGCTTTGGATGTAGACTGGTGTATCCCTCCATCTTTCACTATTGGTGGACAGGCACAATGCAAAACAATTAAATATATATTCTAGGATGAATATTGTTATATTTGATGGAATGATGTATATAAAATTGCATTGTGGAGTGGTCTTGGTTTGGTTTTATTTTATTTTTTTATTTTATTTTTTGAGCATTAAGTTTGTTTTCATATTCATTAGGAAAATTTAGATGAAAATTATATTTTTTTTAATATCTATATATATATGTATTATTTATTACTATTTCACCGCACAAACTTTTGTTTTTTTGTTTTTACATTAAGTATAAGGTTTGTTTCATAATGAAATTAAATAAGATTTATAAAGTATTAAGTTTGTTTTCGTATTCATTTGAAATTTTAGATTAAAATTTTTATTCTTAATATATATATATATATATATATATTTTTTAAATATTTATACTTCTTTCTCTTTATTTACTATGTTCACCACCATAAACTTTCTGCATTTCTGTTTTTAATTTTACATTAAAATCTGTTTAATAATTTTTTTCATTTTTTCAACATTTCTGGCTCACTTTAAATTATTTTCTTATTTATTTTTAAATTAATTTTCCAATTTAAAATATATAATTTAATTATCTTAGTATTACCTTGTTCACACCCTACACTTCTTCCTATGCTCTCACATCAATCCTACATTTTTTCACTACCTTGTTTACACTATTTACTTCCTTCCTTTGCTCTCACTTAAATATTCTTCATTTTTGGATTATAATTATTATTTGCAGAATTATTTAGTATTTTCATCATTATTTATTTTATTATTTAGTATTTTCATTATTATTTATTTTATTTTAAGTTATATGGTTATTAACATTTTGTATCATTTTTTTTATATTTGCAAATATATTTTGGAAATATTTATGTCTTAATACATTTTTATATTATTTGAAAAAATACAGTATAATTTTATAACACTAATTTTATATATGTGTCATTTTTAAATATTTAGTTATTAATCTTGAAATTTGTTAGTTATAATAGGAAGTTTTTAAAGGCATTATTGTTTATCAAAATTTTCATTGGTACTAATTTTATGTTCTTGTCATTTTTAAATATTGGTTATCAATCTTGAAATTGGTTGGTTATAATAGGAAGCTCCAAAAACACTATTGTTGAAATTTGTCACAAATTCAAATTCAATAGGATAAAATCAATACTCCATAATGGCATTATAATTGAAACTTTCAGCTAAAAGTATGTTTCAAGTGGTGGACAAGTTAGGGAAAGATAAAAAATGCAAAGGGAAAATGAAAAATAAAATAGGTATATCCACTTTTCATTAGTGTCTAGTTTTGCTTCTCTTCACACTATGCTTTTTTCATTTAATTGAGTTCGAAATTGTAAAATAATGTAAAAGCCAAAGGGTATATTTCCTTAATAACATTTTTTAGAATATATGACACAACTAAATAATTTTAGATTTAATCAAACATAGAAAAAATTGCAATAGTTAACTATTCAAGAAGGCATGCCAATATTGAACAACATATACAAACAATTTCACATTTAATAGCTTATTATAAAATTATTGTGGCAACATAATTAAATATAAATTTGTGTACATATAGGTGTTATTACCTCACATGTCAACAAGATATATAAAAATTAGTTCAAGATTTTATCACCATCATTGTAAGCACAAGGTCATAAGTCAAAACATTGTAGAAAACATGTGAAATTTTGTATTAAGTGTCCTAGGCCTATGTCATGTTCTAAGAGTCTATATTTTTATTTTTTTTGGACCATGGCTAGTCCCCTATAGTTCTCTTCATGTGTCTCTCATCCTATATAGGATTGGAAATTGTTAAGTGATTTTACTTGAGTCATGGTTTTAAGGGAACCTACTTTTATAAGGGTGAACATTGATGTATGTGCTAGTCTAACCCATGTCAATGTACACCTATATATTTACCACATGGTTATGGTCAGTAGGTGGCCTTGGATTTGTTGCAATGTTCCTCAGATAACTCTCATGCATGGCAGTCTTGTTTTCGACAATGATCATGTTTCCCAAAATAGTACATAGTTCCTAATGCAAAGTGATCCTAGTAGCCAAAAATTCAACGTGGTTTCAGATTGTTCATCTTGATTCCAAATTTTAGTTTTCCAATCAAAGGTGGCATTGGCTAGTTACAACTTGGTAAAAAGTTCTCAATATGTCAAACATGTTTCTAGGTGGTAGAGTAGAGGAATCATTGGGCATAATCACGCATGCATCACATGAAACATGATAAAAAAAATGAGAGGAATAATGCCTATGTTTTAGATTCTAAAGATTCCTCAAGGTGTTATGTGACTTGTGCAAGTGGTAGATGACATGGTAGAGCATGTGATGACTTGGTAATTGTAGGCAATATATGCAGATAAGAGATACACAATATTGATCTAGGCTATTTTTAGCATATTCAAGTTCAATAATAGTAAAAAAGTCAAGGGAATTGAAGATATTGTAATCAAGCGACCATGTCAAATACTAAAGGGAATAATTCAGGTAAAGCTAACCATTGGAGAGGTCAACTAGCCATAGAACAAGTCAACTAGTTGGAGAATTCACCTAGATGTTAGACAAGCCAACTAGCCATAAGAGAATTTAAACCTTGGACTAAGAAAGTAGTTGTTAAAAGATGAATTTGTCCTCTAAGTGACCAAGACAATTTTCTCTCTCCAAGTTGAGCCTCCCATGGATCAAGTTGAGTTCATTCAAGGACTATCTAATGGAAGGTTGAGCTAATTTAGTCTACTATTCTTCATTGTTGGCTATATCACGCCATTAAAAAGGGAAAACATAGACCAAATTTGGAAATTTCAACCAAATATACCATTTTAAAGGAAATTAAAAAATTGCAATGTAATAGTTTATGAGAAAAATTACTATGCCTCTAACTTGTGGATGACTAATAAAATAATATTTTGAGGAGTTCAAACTAGCTATTAGCTAGCCATTATCTAGCCATTGCAAATTTTTCTATCAATTGCTAGCCTCCCATCATGTATTTTTTGTTGTTGTCATATGAGATTAGTGCCACCATTTTAATAAAATGTTCTCAATATTTGAAAACCTATTATAAATAAAATATCTAGGAAATAATGTAAATGATAATAATTATCAATAATGATTAGTTAATTAGTAAGCAGGTTAAAGAAGAATGTCTAAATGAGACATGACTCTCCATGAAGAGGCACCTACCTAGTATATAAGCATGTCTCTCACTCTCAATTGTATCATAAATCTTATTTCATACATTTTAATATATATTATTGTATCTTAATGGAGATATTTATATTCCAAGGCTTATGGAGATTTAACGAGAAGAACAAATTTTTTTTGCTCCATTTGGTATCATTTTTGTTTATCATTTAGAGCATCATATCATCTTGCTTCGATGAATATGAAAATTCCGAGACAAGAAGACATCCGAGACATGAAAAAAGAAATCAAGCCTTTCATCAGTAAGCTTTGAGGACAAAGCTTTTTGAGGAGGAAGGAAATGTTATGAATACAATATATAGGCAATAATGTAAATAATAATAATTATAAATAATGATTAGTTAATTAGTAATTAGTTTGATTAAGCATGTCTAAATGAGACATGACTCTCCATGAAGAGGCACTTGCCTAGTATATAAGCAAGCCTTTCACTCTCATTTGTATCATCAATCTTATTTCATACATTTTAATATATATTATTGTTTCTCAATGGAGATATTTATATTCCAAGTCTTCTAGAGTATTTAATGAGAAGAACGAACTAATGTTATGAGGAATACTAATGTCAGCGATAACAATTCGTCACAGGGTTTTAGTCACTGCAAGACTCCACACAAGATTAATTTAGGATGGTCAAATCCATTCTCAGCGCGATAGTTTTGTTTATCACTTAAAGGATCATATCATCTTGCTTTGACGAAGATGAAAATTCCGAGACAAGAAGACATCTGAAACAGGAAAAATAAATTAGGCATTTCATTAGTAAGATTTGAGGACAAAGCTTTCTGATGAAAGGCCTGATTCCTTTTTCCTATTTCGAATGTCTTCTTGTCTCAGAATTTTCATCTTTGCGAAGAAAGACGATATGATCCTCTAAGTGATAAACAAAATTATCTCTCTAATACCAAATGGAGTGAATATTTTTGTTCTTCTCGTTAAATACTCTAGAAGACTTGGAATATAAAGATCTCCATTGAGATATAATAATATATATTAAAATGTATGAAATAAGATTGATGATACAAATGAGAGTGAGAGGCCTGCTTATATACTAGCCATGTGCCTTTTCATCGAGAGTCATGTCTCATTTATACATGCTTCTTCAACCTAATTACTAATTGACTAATCATTATTTGTAATTATTATTATTTACATTATTTCCTATATATTTTATTCATAAAATTGGGTATTTACTAATAGTCTCACATCCCTTGTTAACCATAAAATCCAGCATAGCTCAATCCCTTATTAAACCCCACATTCCATTGGGCTATGTTATTATCCTTTCAAGGTTTCCAACTTGGGCTATACAAGAATGTATCAAATTGATCCGAATTTATACATGAACGCAACATAATACATATCCAAACATAAACACAAATATGCGGCAGAAATAAAACTTCATTTCATTAATATCAAAGAACTGAAATATGATTACATACATAATAGAAATAAAATAACTCGGGCAATGGTAGCTTATCTATGAGAAGAGATGTGGCAGCTACATGTCTCTGAAATGTGTTACAATGAGGCTCAAGGGAATTTTTATTATTGAACAAAAAGGGAAAACCCTAAAAAACCAAAACACTTACGAGAGGAGATGGAATGCCAAGAGTTTGTGGGGCCCGTTGGGGTTAGTTGGGCAGCCAACTTCCCGAGGTCGTAACTTGGTCATATGATCTTCGTTTGGCACATATGATACCTCATTGGAAATATCTCTCTGAGTACTATAGGATCTGTGGTGTACCGCTACTTATGGTTACAGGCCTATTGTGGACCTTAAAAAATGCCATTTAGGGGGTCAAAATAGCTCCCAAAGTTCAAGACCCAAAAAACTGCTAAAAATAGTAAATGCTAATATAATCAAGGAAACATATGAAACTAACTGGAGGTCTAGTTAGGATAGGTGGGTGGCCACAAATATACACCTGGATCAATCCTCCCCCCTTAGGAAGCAATGACCCAATTACATATAGAGCATCCATGAGGTGAGGAAATTTCTATTAAACCTGGTCGTTGGTGAACCACTTGCCCTGGTGAAGGATTTGGCTTGCTTTGACAACTCGATTTAGATGGATCCTCTGTTGGCGAGTTTTCTTGATATGCGTGTCCATGATCCTATGATTTCTTGCATGTTCGATGTAGCTTAGGTTGAGCTCTGTTGGTGTTAGCTACTCTGTAATATCATATGTGTCTCACAATGGGGGAAATTGTGGTCACAACTAGTCCACATTGAATAATGGGTTCAAGCCAAGGAATACGAATGTTAAGCTCAAAGGCATTGTCTCCTACAAACTTGGTGATGGTGTACGACCCATACCTATTATAGACATATTTGGGCACTTCAACCCCAATCTTATATGTCAATAAACTAGGGCTATTCAACCCCTAAAAGTGTTGTTTCATGCCCTAAAAGAACATGGTCATCTGATTACATCATTCCCCAAAAGTTCCCACTTGAAAAACCATCCAGAATTGGCCTAAACTGGACCATACTGATTGCTCCACTGTCAGGGTGCGATGCATACTGACTTCTACACTAGTCAGGTGCAATGCATACTGATAAGGCTTTCTGTAGGGTGCGATCAGTGAGGATGGAAAAATTTCTGAGACAGTTTGCTAAGTGGATGCTCAGGGAATCTTCTAGAAACTTCTCCTGTGACACTTGCCTCTCTGAATTCGCCCAGGGATGAGTGAGAGATCCAAGAAATCTCCAAGTGGAACCAAATATAACAAGTGGAATGACACTAATCAAAACCCCAGAGATGACTCACACCCTTGCACACTTCTATAAATGGATCCCTCATCTAAGAGATCTACGGGCTAGAATATTGTGAATTGCAAGGAAGTGTTGATAGTTTGTGTTTCAAGAGCATTATATTGTTGGTGTGATCTTGCTATTTCATGAGGTGAAGAGGACTTGATGCTGGGAGGATGATTCTGGATTAGACAACTGGGTTGTAATTCTCCCTTCTATTTAATAAAGTTCTTCAAGTTTTCTTCCATATAATTGTGCACTTGTGAATGTTGTTATTTGTGAATGCCAATGTATGTTCATTATATATCTGATTTTGTAGTGTTTGTGTTACAATAGATCGAGATGCTTTGATGGTTCTTTGCTACTATGTTTCTACAGGTTCTCTTCAAGCGCGATAAATACGGAGAGGAGTTGCGAGCTCTGTTAAGGGCGAGAAAGATCGAACAAAGGATCAAGAGAAAGTTCCAAGTTGTTCCTCCCATCGTTCTCTTATCTATTGTGCATAGAAGAAATCGTTGAATTAATTTGAACTGTTATTTCTAGGGTAGCTACCAAACCTAGAGGGCTAGTCGATCGAAAAGACACTAGTTTTCCCAGAAACAATACCGTAGCAGGAGAAGTTTGCAGTGGGGCCAAGCGAGGAATTCCTTTTGCAAATGTAACTAAAATTTGTCACCAACCTAGAACCTTTGTGGTACCCAATGTTGATCTTGGCACTGCTTTTTCTTAGCATTGGCTCGATCCAATATGTCATGGACCTATTGGAAAATGTGCTGAATGAAGATATTAGCCCTGTCACCTTTAGCTTGGACATGAGATGAACCTACTTAAGTAGATGCAAATGGTATGGCCATATCAAATGGGCATAGCAACTCAAATCCAAACTCCACCTGAAAGGGACTGTGCCCAGTTGAGCTGTGGAGAGCTTTGTTATAATTGAGTTAGACATGGGTGAGGCTTTCATCCCATGTGTGAGTATTGTTTGAGTTGTACATGAACATAATGTGCAAGATCATCCTATTGACGACCTATGTTTTGCCATCCGTTTGGGGGTGGAAGGTCATGGAATGAGTGAGCTTGGTATCCAACATCAACCAGAAGCTTGACCAAAATGTACTCAGGAACCTGTTGTCCCAATATGAGATAATGGACTGTGGGATCCAAAAGTGTACCCACACTCACCCAAAAAAGAGCTTAGTAATGGATTTTGCTGTTATACTCTTCTTGCAAGCTGCCAGAATGACCATCTTAGAGAATTTGTCATGAACATGAAAACTCAGTCATTTCCATACTTAGTAGAAGGAAGGCCTGACATGTAATCCATGGAGATGGATTTCCATGGTCGAATAGGAGTAGGCAGAGGAGTATATAGGCCTTGCTTCTTGATGTTCAATTTGGAAATGGCATAGGTAGTGCAGGATCTAATGTACTTCCCAACATCCTATCAAAGGTTTGGCCAATAAAAATACTTCAGCAACACTACCACTATTTTCTCTACTCCCAAATGCCTAACAGCCCGATTATAGTGCGCCTCCCAAATAATCTTGGCATGCTTGCTTGAAGGAACACAAAGGTGTCCCAAGTGGCATAACAACGCACCTTGGAGGTGAAAATCAAGAACTTGCTTACCTTCCAGGAGAATTTGGTACGTGTTGTTGAATATTGAATCACTCGTATAAATATGTGGCCACCCCAAAGTCTCATGCCGACAAGAGTTGAGCATAGTGGTTAGTGCGATGACCGACGATCAATTGAGGTAGTATGCAACATTATTAGTGTTTCCCTTCTTATACTTAATGTTCAAATGGAATTGTTGTAATTTGCAGGTACATGGACCATTTTTTATGGCGATCATTTTGTAACTTTACTTGTGTCTTTATGAATTGCAAGGGTTGGTGGTCTACCTGGATGACCGTTTCCTTCCCTAGCATGTAATGCTTCCATTGTCGGCAAACCAACACAATGGAATACATATCCTTTTCATAGGTGGGATATGTTTGGACCGTGTCTTAAAGTGTCTCACTATGATATGCCACTAGATGCCCCTATTGAGTAAGAATTGCACCAATAGCATAATTGAAGGCATTTGTATTAATATCAAATGGTTTTTGTAGGTCTAGTAATGTGATCCATGGTACAAAGCAGAGGTGATGCTTCAACTCGACAAACACCTTTTTTTGGGATTCAAACCAAAATAACTTTTCTTTTGCTCCACCCTTGTTAACTTGAATCAAAGTCCAAGTAATATGAGAGAACCACAACATGAACCTATAGTAGAATAGAAATTGGGAAGACCCAAAAAGTTGCAGAGGTCTGTAAGAGTGGTTAAGGCTGGCCAATCCCGAATAACTTGTATCTTGGCTGGGTACACAAGCACACCGCGTTCATTAATGATGTACCCCAGGTACTAAACCTGGGTCATACCAAAAGTACATTTCTCCAAATTGGAAAACAATTTGTGTTGTTGCAGGGTTTGGAGGACTTGTTGAATATGGTGGAGTCGCTCTTCCCAACTCTGGCTGAAGATCAGGATGTCGTCCAAATACACTGCCATGAATGAGTTGGTGAAGAGCCTCAATATGTCATCCATCAACCTCATGAAGGTTGTGGGGGCATTCGTCAACCTAAAAGGCATGACCAACCATTCAAAGAGGAACTCCTTGGATTTGAAGGCAGTCTTCCACACATTAGAGGGTTCGATTGGCACCTGGTCATAACCAAACTTCATGTTAATCTTTCTTAAATATTTGGTCCCCTTGAGTTGGTCTAGAAGGCCATCAATCCATGGGATTGGATACCTATTCCAGATAGTGATCTTATTCAGCACATGATAGTTAATAGAGAATCTCTAGGTCTCATTCTTCTTCTATACTAACATAGGGTGATGATCTTGGCCTAATGTTCCCTTTCTGCAATATATCCTAGATATGCATCTTGATTATATAATTCTCCAGAACAGAGTTTCGATAGATCGACCCATTGTGTAATGGTGCAACTCAGGTCAGATCCATGGAGTGCTTGACTTGACAGTGTAGGGGTAGCCCTATGGGTGAGGTAAAGATGTCCCTGTACTCCTCTACTACCTTCTCCATATTCTACTGCCATGCAGAGGAGCTATGTCTAGAGGCCCTGGATGTGGCGGAAATATTCTTCTTTCCTTAAGGGTGAATCATAAGGAAGACAAATTTCATTATCTAGGAAGTGATCTTACTGCATTTCTTTGTAGAGATCAAAGAGATGGTGGTAGGCGACGTTACCTATGGTATCGTGTATAACTTATTTCCCAAAGAAATAATAATAATGCGAGGCCTAGACTCATACACTACATGACACTTCCACAAGTATGGTTTGCCTAGTAATACATTAAAAAATTCAAGACGAGAAACATCACATAATACCTCATCTATGAAGGGCTAGAATTTGTAGGAAAGGTGACATTGTTGGCTAACGCAGAGATCTCATCCTCGGTGAAGCCACTCGATGGTGTAAAACTGTGGATGTCAGTAGGCCCAATGGCTTCATGACCTCTACTGAAAGGAGGTTATTTTTTCTTTTGCTGTCGATATTGAATTTCAGTGGAGAAACCTTAACCCACATATGTGAGTGGAAGAGCTGCTCCCCCTCCTCTGGATCTCCAGGCTCAATATTATGGATCTTGGTGATGAAAATGGTGGCACTAGGCTCCACTTCAATAATATTCTTCCTTTTTCATTCCCCTTGTTAGGTTCTCACTCAGAGTTAGAACATGCATCTGATTCGAAAGCCTTTAGCTCGACCACTAGTGACTTTTAGGTTCGACACCCACTTGTGTTGTGAGTGGGGCTCTTATGTAACTCACACCATTTTTCTGTGTCCTTCATTGTCTTCTTGGTGTTGTTCTTTTCTTTTGATTTAGTTGGTTGTCTTAAGTCACCCCGCCTTGGAACTTTTCTGTGGTTTGGGGGTGCATTTCCCTTGCTTCGAATTTGTAGATTCAAAGTCTCACTTCTTCTGTTTAAATTTCTACTTGATATTGGAAATGTATCAATAGGAAATTCCAAGTGAGGAGATGTCTAGGAACTCCATCTCATCCTAGATGTACTTCTGTAGACAACCACAGTACTTGAGTACCAAATTTCGCTCAAAATCCTTGATACCCAACTTCGTGCGAAGGGTATGAAAAATATTTATGACTCCATCACTTCTTGGTCCCTTCCCTACCACAACATGGTAAAATTTATGTATTTATATTCATAGCTCTTGGTAGGGTAATATTATTCTTTGATTTTGTCTTGAAAATAATTCCAAGCGGGCATGGCTAAAAACAGTGAGGGTTCCCTCTCATCCTTTTGTTCACAATAGGTTTCCCACCAATCCTTGACATGGGGAGCGACTTTAAGAAGTGAAAAAGTAACCTTTTCCTGATTAGAAAAGTCATGAACTGAAAAATATCCTTCCAACACACTTAACCATCTATCTATAGTGTCTGCATATATTTGGCCTTCAAATAAGGGAATGTCAAAGTTGACTTGTACCTTAAAAGGAGTGGCACCTCCATAGTGGTTGTTGGATGAAGATGTGTCGACTGTGTGTAGCCACTGAAGGACCTGGGAAAAGTTATCCATCATCACATTCCTTTGCCACTTGAGGGATTCTTCAAGAAATATTTTGAAAGGGTATCCTTCTCCCTTGTCTTTATTTTCTTCCACCATGGGAGGTCGTCGAGGTTTGCAGGGTTGGTCTTGCAAAGGTTCAACAAGTTTGAGCCCTAACTCCTTATACCATGAGTTCGTTGGGGACATGAAAAAAAATAGAGAAAGAGAAAACCCTTATGATACCACTCATCCAAACTTATACAGGAAAGAAATAGAGTACAAGTCTAAACACAAACATATAAATGCAACAAAAATAAAACTTCATTTCATTAATATAAAAGAACTGAAATATGCTTACATACATAATGGAAATAAACTAGCTCGAGAAATGGTAGCTTATATTTGAGAAGAGATGTGGAGGCTACATGCCTCTGAACTATGTTACAATGAGGCTCAAGGGAATTTTTATTATTGAATAAAAAGGGAAAACCCTAACCCTAGGAGATGGAACACCAAGGGTTTGTGGGCCCCTTTAGGGTTAGTTGGGAAACTAACTTCCTTGGGTCATAACTTGGTTACATTATCTCCATTTGGTGTGTACAATACCTCATTGGAAAAATATCTCTGAGTACTGTAGGATTTGCAATAGGCCTATTGTGGACCTCAAAAAAACACCATGTAGGTGGTCAAAACAACTTCGGAAGTTCAATACCCAAAAAAATACTAATAATAGTAAATGCTATTATAATCAAGGAAATGGATGAAACCAACTGGAGTTCTAGGTGGGATAGGCAGGTGGCCACCAATATCCACCTGGATCACAGATCCCTATGGATTTGAAGAGTTCCAACTACCTTTAAGGGTCTCCAACTACCTTCTAAATCAACATAGGGACACATGTCCCTATACTTCTCCCTACAGGGCTCCAATCTTTTCCAAGGTAGCCCAAGGAGAAGCATACCCATACCTAGAACCACCTAGGGTCCTAAAGCTAAAATAGCAAGGTATCCTTCGGTTCTCCCCAAAATTAGGACCATAGTCACCCCTAGCAAAATCTGATGGAAAGGAAGGTTCCCCTTCCTTGTATTTATAGTTGTGGATAACTAATATTATATTAAGTATATTATAATATTATAATGTATTTAATATCATCCAATAAAGTTGTGCTAATAATATTATATCAATAATGGTTATTTGGCTTATGAATCATGTCTTCTTCTTGCCACCTCATATTTCCCTTTTGGTGGAGTCCTAGCCTCCATACTCTTTTTGTTCTCTAGTTTGTAGCCTTGGTGTCCTTTATAAATATCAATATGTTTACATAATATATATGCTAGGCTCACTGGAATTTTAACATACAGGTTGTAGGACCTAATAATATTGACAATGTATCCTCAAAACATTTATTTATATTGGCCCACTGGCATAATATATTTATAGACATAGGCACACATGCCTCAATAGAACTACCCACCAGCCTAGGTGTCATGTATACATATGCATTACAATTTAGGGATTAAGTTGTGGTATTACATTTCCCTTCTCCTTTTCCTTACATTATCCTTAGCGCACACACGCACACACAATTAAAACTTATAAATTTCTATAGAAATTGATATTAAATCGCATCATCTTACTTCTATTTATTATTTGTAGGTTCATTGAAATTATGCCAAACTGATGGATTTGTTTTAGGTAACCCTTGAATTCCCTATCCAATACGTGCACCAACATGACCTGCAATTCTTCATCATTATTGGTGTTATTTTTAGTCTGACTTGGGTTATACACAAAATGCATCCAAAAAAGTCCCATTGGATACCGACACTTTCAGAATCACCTACAAGACAGGTGAAGTCTCACCTGAGGCATCAAAGGGGACTATAGGAACTAGGCTTCTGTAGTTGTGAAGGGAATAGGAATCGAATGAGTGCAACCATTCTACTACAACTTATTCATTATTCATATGCTAACCCCATGTGTGAATATATAGAAAAAACATTGAAATATTAGCAAACCAAAATGAAAAATTAAAAGGGTGTGTCTTAATTAGTCGAAGGCTATAATAAACTCAGTAATTCATTATAACCATTAGGAAGAAAAACAAGTCATGCATAGTGTAATCATCTCAAATAACACAAGACATAGGAACAACCTAACCTTCATCCATCTTTCATTGATGATCATAAGGGGTGTTTGGCACAATAATTACAACATTACAACAATATAACACCTTAACTCACCAACCTATATCTCATAACACTACAATAATGACAAAGAACTACCACAAAATCAATCGTGAACCAACTAACCAATTGAACAACCTGAACCCCTTTGCATCTACTTATTTATACATAGTTACACAGAGTTTGATACCATGGGAAATGCCAAGGAAAACAATTACGTTGGGCATTACCATGGGAAGATGCTCTACACTTGTTAATCTGAACCAAATCAAAATTGGTTTAAAGATTCATTTAAACTTCACCATTCCACCCATTTTCTTCACATGCTTTTCCTTTCCATGTGGTTCTCCTCTCTGTGCCAATTCTGCACATACCTCTTTCTACAACATATCTATGCTTTGTTTCTCCACGTTGTTTCTTCTCCACCTTTTTGTGCACAATTAACACAATTACCAATCCAACAAGAACTTAACCGAGTTCTCACATTTTCAGAAGTAACAAAAAATCATCTAATTTTGAAATGTGTTGATTAAGAATACACCTTTTATTTTTAGCATATTTTTGATACTTTAAATTTTCTTTGCAGATTTATTTTTAATGTTAGCGACTTCCGTGCCAATTTTGAAAAGTGTTTATGCAACATCAACCCCTTTTTTTGGGCTTCTTTTTGTCACTTTAAATTTTCTGATATATTAAGTATAGATTTTTTTTAAATGTTGTTGATTTTTCATATGGATTTGAAAAGCATCAACCTTTTTTTTTTAGGGGCATATTTTTGATAGTTTAATTTTTTATTCTTGTATATGTACTTTTTATATATATTTTTTATTTAACAATTTAAATTTAAAATACAAATACAAATACAAAAAAAAACAAATATAAATAAATAAACATAAAAAACCAAAAATAACCCATAAAACAATGATAATTCAAACATAAAAAATAAGAAAAATAAAAAGATATCAAAAAGTCGAAAAAATGTAATAAACCAAATAGATAAATAATATATACGACACATTAAAAATAATAAATAAAATCAACTTGCCACCCCCGTCCAGTAGCTAAGGGGTCATGGTCGAAGGTGCCTACCCTAGCGCAAGACCCCTTGGAAGCTTGGTGAGGGTGCCCACCCTCATCCAACTACCAAGAGCACTCTGGCCCAGAGCCCCTTAGCAGTTGGGAGAGGGTGGTAGGTCAAATCCTAGGAATCAACCTACTACCCTTGTATTCATGCCCCTACCCTGGTAGTAGTCTTTCAATCGCACGAAGGGGGGTGTGGCACCACCACCTGATTTCTTTTCACCAATACTTTCAAGTGTGGACTACACCTAACATTCCATACTTAGTTTATTTTTCACTTTCTAAGTATAACATTCATAAGCACAATGGAAAACATTCATTTACATATTCGTCATCATCATTATTACTTTACACATATGCACAACGAAAATATAACGGGAGGGGAAACTCCCTATATATGAGTTTGCCCATAATAATAATGACTATACTTCAATTATATAGAATTAACACTCCCCAACTTCCTACTCACAAAATTAGTTAATTTTCACAATCTGCCTGCACCTCGTGTAGCCTGCCTAAACTATCGTTCGGATGCGCCCACCCTTCACTGGGTTGGGTTTCCTAAACACTAACCATCATTCAGGAAAACTCACGGCCTACCTACGTGCCCACCATCATTAAACACCGCCACCAAACTCTCCAGTGTACAACCTTGCCCACAATGTATCACTCACCTAGCGCACACCTGTAACCTACTCATCCAATTGTTGAGTCGTGTTTCCCAGACTCTCCTTGGCTCTTCATCCAATTGTTGAGTCGTGTTTCCCAGACTCTCCTTGGCTCTTCACCTTTGGCTTCATGCTTCGGTCTTGGCACTCGCCTGCACTTCACCCTTGCCTTATGCGTCCAACCTGAAACTCACCTTTCTTTCTTAACTCACTTGTTAGACTTGAAGACTTTGATGATGCCTTCTCCCATCCACACGATCGCCTATGTATACCAACCGCCATGGCTAGCTCATAATTCGCCTGCCCAGGCCGACCTCGCCATTTGGGCAACTTGCACATGATGATGTGTGGGCTCGCCCACTTCGCTCATTGGCCCACACCATCGTCCCATCGGGTCCACATGCCTAGCTTGCATGGTATAAGGCATCCTCTTGCGAAGTTCACCATACTTAGAAAAATTTCCAATTCTTGGCTTTTCGACACCTATGTTGGCTCGTTGCGCTCGTGCCTCAAGTGCCTTTAACTGACTTCCCCAGCTCGTCTCACTTCCCAAACTCATCCTATCATCATAATGAAACGTCGCAACCAACATTCCCGCTCACCGATTCATTGCACCGTCGACTCATCGCTCACCCAGCTCGTCGCACATAACCGGAAGTGCTCACCCAACTCATCGCACATCACATCGCACATCGCACATCACACATCAAGAATCTTGGGCTTGACATACTCCCCCACTTTAAATCAGTTGTCATCCTCGACAAATCTCCACCTCAGCAACCATTTGTCGCCAAGACTGCCAATCAACAATCGTCGCAAAGTAAAACTAGCTCCAATACCCAAAGATGCCCACATTGCCTGCCTTTGTTCCAATGTCACACAAACCATAACCAGGAGGTCTCCTCAATCCATGACTTTTGTCAGTCTATATATTGCAAACATCCCTACAACATATATAATACAACTGTCTCCATCATGTATTGTGAATCATGTGAATCTCTACATAATACTCCATCCAACACAACATCTTAGTCGAAACCAAGATATCTATCTGAAACAAACTCGGTGCACTCCATGCCCCCATGTCATAAAACTAGTTGGGTAGCTAATCCAACCGTAATGCTTAACCCATGAGAATGTACCTTCTCCATGCCACCGTCGGTTGTTTCTCAACATCCTGTCACATTTTCAACTCGATCAAGAATCCATCCATAATAAGCCATGCTCAGGTCTATGGTGTACCCATCTCATCTGCAACATGTTGTTCATTATGCTAATTCCAATGTGATACTATGCAGTTGCATACATCCAAGCATCATCAACCTGTCAAATAAAGAAGCCTTATCCCCAAGGCCCCTTGTCAAGGTGGTGCAGCCCTTCTAGATGTTAAGGCCACTGCACCAACCTACCTCCAAGGTTATTTATCGAGAAAGGAGGGCCAGGAAGTTCCCTCCCTGACTCTCATCCACCCATGTATCTGATTGATGTTGTGTCTTCAAGTAACTATGAACAACCTCAACCTCCTCATGTGTACAACCAATCTTCTCAATCTTGTCTTTCGTTAACTGAAAGTCATATATGCCCATGGCATACCTACAAAACTCCATTATGCCAGCTGGATCTCTACCTATGTAATCTTCCCAACCACTACCATTGGAGAAGTTTTCGAACTTCCTTCATATGCAACTCCATGTTGAAGATGTTTTGTAGAAGATGCTCCTGTCAAGTGCCTCAAGATGTGTGAAATTAATTTTCCACCTTCATCTTTCCTTCTAGCTCTTGCAACGAAGTCTACTAACTTCCCTTCCTTCATTGTCTGAGTCATACATCCAAGTCCTCTTTGCTCCGCATTGTCATGCTTCATATCTTTAGGATACAAATTCATAAAAGCCATCCTTGCTCTATATCCCTAGCAACTCCTCCTATTCGTCAGAACCAACAAAGTTCTCCCTTCAGTTGTAATCAAGAGAATGTCCCGGTCCACCATTGGTATGGCTTGTGTAGCCCTCAAAAAGTCTTGCCCCAACACCATAGAATGATCAACCAAGTCCACGATCCTCAAGTCCAACTTTCCAAACCAAGAGCCCACTCTCACCTGAGTGTTCTCCATCACACTGATCACAACTTTCATGGTAGAGTTTACTGTTTTGAAGGCACTCCACTCTCTTCCCATTTTAGCTTTCTTCCCAAAAGTATTTTCTACTTTCTTACTAAGGAAACTATGAGTAGCTCCCATGTCCACCAAAGTTGAAAATCTCTTGCTATGTATGGTTACCCGCACAAAACTCAGCTTCAAGGAATCTCCATCCTCTTTCGACTTGATCTTGCACCTTACTTCAACAACCTTCTTCAACAACTCAGCCCCATTAGATTCTATCGACCTATACTTCGACCTGACTTCCTTCTTAAGGTACTTCAATTCCTTTCTTGGGTCATCTAAGCAATTCAATCCTACTTCTTCTTAAGTCCCTTCAAACTTGCCTTCCATCACATCCTGCTTAAGCATACCAATCAAGCACACATTGACTCCTTCCACTTGAAGTGAACTAAGCCTTCGAATGTCTTTTTGTATGTTTTGATGATAGTCCCTAAGTCTATTAATTTAATCAAGCTCATCTTGCTCTATCGCAATGGTCTTTTTATCAAGAAAGTCCTTCTTTATCTTGTCCTCAAGCTCCTTGACTTTAGTTTGCGCCATGGTGCTTTTCTCCCTCAACCGAACTCTTTCATTCATGAGTTTTTTGAGTCTAAGATCACCTTGCCAGATCTCCTCACCAAGCTCCTTGAGTTCATCAGCCTCCATGTGAAGGTTATTCAAGTTTTCCCGCAAATCCGTGTAGAAATTCTCAATGTAGATTAATCTGATTATGCAATGTACTAAAGCAAAATACTTATTCTACTTCTACAATCAAACTTGTGGAAGCTTAATTGATTTGAGAAATATCAAACATAACACATATAACAGAGAAGAACAATCAATACACATTAAACACAGAAGAATACTCTGGGGAAAGCCTCAGCGAAAAACCCCACTATCTATATTATCATACAAGTGGAAATATCTCAAGATTACACAGATTTATCTCTCACGGCTGTCCAACTCTCACTACAATCCCTCACTTCTACTCATAAATATAAAAGACAAAACATATGCCTTCTCCTCTGTCCTCTAAGCCTCCTATTTCCTTGTGTTGTTCCTCTGGGATGATTCACCTTCAACCAAGTGGAACACTGCTCTTACACACTGCAAAATTGTGCAATCCTTAAGGAATTAATTCCTTTTGCATGCAAGAGATTTTCTCATAGGAAACTTCTTGCAACTGATAGTACATTGTCCCTACCTTTAATCTCGACTGGGTCTTTTTATGAACGGACATGCATGAGTTATTTATGAGAGAATATTCATTTATCTGGAGTACACTAGTTTCATGCATGCATGCATTAACTAACTAAACTCACAATCAGTTACACAAACTGTTTGGAACTAATATAACTAGAATTAACTCAGTTAACTAAGCTAACTAATTACAACTCAAATACAAATCATCCTTATCTCCTTAATTAAGGGATAACTTCCTCAATCAAAGGGATAATTGTTGCATGACTTCACAAAGACTTCATGTTTGAATTTATCCAACTAATAAACTCAAGATGAATTAATTAATTATTTTTCAAATAGGTGGTGATACTAAATTCGAATTTTAATTCTCGATTTTAATTCAAGGAAAAATTAAAATTGGAATATTCTAAAATGTTATTTTTAGCATTTATTGTTTCTATTTTCAACAATCCACTATCTTGCTTCCTATATGTATCAAGGGTTCCTACTCTCGTACAAAAGCTTCATAGCATTTATTTGTTTCTTCTTTCCAATAATCGGTCATGTCTTCAAGTTTTTGAAGTGCCCTTTCAACCATCTTCATCTGTTCAGAAAGTCTTTGCTACTTTCTTCACCTTCAACAGTCATTAGACTTCAAAACCCAAAGCTTCAACTGACACACCAAAGCCTGCAGAAAACGACCTTTGATATCACTTGTCACAAAGTGTAGATGTATCACTTTACCTGTAAATGCGGTTCAACTGAATCAATCTCTGATACCAACTCTCACGCCCCTACCCTGGTGGTAGTCTTTCAACCGTATTATGGGGGGTACGGCACCACCACCTGATTTCTTTTCACCAATACTTTCAAGTGTGGACTACGCCTCACATTTCCCTACTTTGTTTATTTTTCACTTTCTAAGTATAACATTCATAAGCACAATGGAAAACATTCATTTACATATTCTTCATCACCATTATTACTTTACACATATCCACAACGGAAATATAATGGAAGGGAAACTCCCTGTATATGAGTCTTCCCGTAATAATAATGAAAATACTTCAATTATACAGAATTAACACTTGAAGAGGAACCCCAACTTCCTACTCATGAAATCAGTTAATTTTCATAATTAGCCTGCACCTCGTGCAGCCTGCCCGAACTGCATTCAGATTTGTCCTCCCTTTACCAGGTCGGGTTGCCCAAACACTAACCGTCATTAGGGAAAACTCATGCCCTACCCATGCCTCCACCTCCATTCAACACTGCCATCGAACTCTCCACCGTGCAGCCTTGCCCACGGCATGTGACTCACCCAGCGCACACACGCACCCTGCTCACCCGACCGTTCAGTTGTGTCGCCCGTCTCGTGTTGCTCGGACTCTCTGTTCACACTGCCACAGGCGCACTGCCCACCCGGGTCGTTCACTCAACCTAAGCTCGACTCGTCATGGGCGCACCGCCCAACCGGGGGTCGCCCTTCCTAACTTGTCGCAGTACCTACTAATTAGCTCTCCCACCCATGTGCTTTCTGCCTGCCTGCTCACTTGCCTGTGGCTCGTATGCTTGCCTGCCTGCCTACCCGCCAGTGGCTCGTTCGCCCACCCTCCTACCTACAGTTCATCTGCCTGCTCGACCTGCGACCCGATTGTTCAACACTTTCATGACTCTTCACACTTGGCTCTGTGCTTCGGTCTTGACACCCGCTTACTTTTCGCCCTCGCCTTATGCATCCAACCTGGAACTCACCTTTCTTTCTTAACTTGTTTGTTAGACTTGAAGACTTTGATGATGCCTTCTCCCATCCACACGGTCGCCTATGTATACTAACCGCCATGGCTAACTCATGGGTTAGCCTACCCACGCTGACCTGCCGATTCGGCCAACTCGCCCAGGATGATACGTCGGCTCGCCCACTTCACCAGTTGGCCTTCCCACACCATCGCCTCACCGGGTCCACATGCCCAACTCACATGGTATAAGGCGTCCTCTTGCAAAGTTTGCCAAGCTTAGCCGAATTTCCAATTCTTGGTTTTTCGACACCTTTGTTGGGTCATCATGCTCGTGCCTTGGGTGCCTTTAACTGACCACCCTGGCTCGTCATACTTCTCCAACTTGTCTTAACATCGCAGCAAAACATCACAACCAATGCACCCGCTCACTGATTCGTCACACCATCGACTTGTCACTCACATGGCTCGTCACACATAACCGGGAGCGCTCACCCAACTCATCACACATCGCACATATGGACTCATGGGCTTGACACCCGCCCTATGGCCAAGGGGTCATAGGCCAAGTCGCCCACCCTGGCCCACAATCCCTTGGTAGATAGGAGGGGGTGGGCACCCCCAGCCAGTCGCCAAGGGTGCCCACCGTGGCGTGCGGACCCCTTGGCAGCTTGGGGGAGCTAGCAGGCTAATTGCTCCCTTGGCCCGCAACCCCTTAGAAGTTGGACGGTAGTGGCAAACCTATTTTATTTATTACTTTCTAATGTGTGATATATATATAATATATATATATATAATTTTTCTTTTATTTTTTATTTTCTGTCTTTTTTATGTTGAGTTTTATTCATTTTATGTTTTTTGTTTTTTTTGGGCTTTTTCTTTGTTTTTATACAGATTTTTTATATTTGATTACTTTAAATTTTGATTTTTTTTGTCATTTTAAATTTTTTATTTTTCTTTTTCAATGTTTTAATTTAATTTAGTTTTATATTTTACTTATTTTTTTGGGTTATAATTTAACTTAATTTTTTTAATTTCTGGTTTTTTTTTTGTTTTTTAAATTTATTTATTATTGTAGGGGTTGTGTCGATGTTCGACTTGCAACCCAACCCCAACATATGTCAATTTGATAGTTGATTTTCAAGTTTCAATTGCAATGGGTCAAGCACACCCCCGCTATGTGTCAATTTGTTGGTTGATTTTTATATTTTCGTTGCAATGTGCGAAGTTGTCTTAAGCTAAGATTTTAAAAGAACTATATTTTTAGCATTTGAGATAATGAATTTTTGATTTAGGTATTTATTTGTAAGGTTAAATTCAGTCATGATATTTGATCTCGAAATATATTTAAAATCTAAGGTTTGTTATAATCATGATATTTGTTTTTAATTCCGTGGCAGAAAATTGTTGAAATTTTAAGTTTTTTGGAGTCGTGATATTTTTTTCTCTAAAACCATGGTTGAAAAATGCCAAAATTATAATATTTTTCATATTCATAACACCATGGTTGAAAATTGTTGGAAATTTTAGGTTTTCTGGAGTCACGATATTTTATCTTCAACGTATTGCTGAAAATTATTAGAATTTTAATGATTTTTGGAGTCATGGTATTTTATTTTTAATAACATTACTAAAAATTGTTGGAATTTTAGCGCAAAAATATTGATGCCAACATCAACACTTTTTTATTTTACGGTGTTTTTTGCACAATTTTTTTGGCTTTTACTATCATTTTTAAAAAAAAGTTGAAATTTTTTCCAAAAAACAACATTGTTCCCGCAGATTCATTTTTCATTTTTGCATTGTTTTTTCAAGTTTTTTGGGGGTTTGTTTTCTAGAGTTGTCGTTTTTAAGGTTATATATCCAATTTTATTGGTAGCTTTGTTAATTCCAAAAAATACCTCAAAAAATTAACATATCTACAACTATATTCTTTTCAAAACTAGCCCCAATAGGTCCCTAGTAGTCACCTATGGATTGTCCCGAGCCACTCAACCCTTATAATATTCTAGATTTCTCTTAATGCCCCTTCCTTCACTTAAATTAACACCTTTCAACACTCTATGCACTTCACCATCTATTTTTGTTACTTCCTCATGCGACATGGTCTCCTAAAAACACATGCACTCTAATGTGTTTAAAAATATTTACATTCCACCTCTCAGTGCATGTAGAGCCAACTCCTTCTAGATATTGCAATCTATACAATATTGGACAAGGTGAAACTTCCAGTTGAAATCCATCGACAATTATGAGCTATGAGAAGTATTCCTATAAGCTATATGAACCAATACTGAACTCAAATTCCCTAGTGAGACCCATCCATCTTAAAATTCTCTCTAAGCTACCTCACCTACAACTGATGGTCTATGAAACTCCTCCATGTACTACATGGATTCGATGGGACTCTTGACATCTCATCACCAACCATATCTGGTACAATCTTTCCTTCCTTACAATCGACTGAAATTTCCAATAGTGCCTTAAGTTGTATGGATTGACAATGCTAACTATTTATCATCTCACACTAACCCCCATCCCTCATTGATAAAATGAAATAACAAAACTACTCCTTGATATTTTATAGGCATTCAAGATTGAAACGATATCTTCTAAGGTTTAATTTAGCATGACAATTAATGACACTGGGCGATGGACTCATATGGCACATGTGGAAACTGGAAATTGTCTTATCCACAACTGCAATAGCTATATCTACCCCTACAAGGATATCTTTGACATTCTAAATAATTTTTTAAGGTACTGATAATATGGTTATTCATTCCTCTCCCAGGTGTGTCACCTTCCTGACATAATCCAAGATGTTACTAATCCAAGTGGTTTGAAATGCGTTGACTACAAAATTTTTGATGTGATTTACCAGAATCATTCTCTCATAACACTATGATCACAAAAGTTTTCATTCTAAAATAATGCAAGATGTTACTTCCATGTACTTCATCGGAACCCTACTGCAAGTTGCTACAATAACCAATCAACTCAACATGTAGTCGTTAGAGGTCCCATTCTTGAACTATTCTTTTTTCAATAGATGTCATCCACTTAGTCCCATGAACTTTGGACATTTTTTGTTGCACACCTAGCCCCTAGCACTATGCACTACATACATTTGCAACAAATTAGCATGAAAAAATCATCTATGTGCAATATTATTCTTCATCTAGCAACTTTAAATTTTAGCGACCATACATAGAACTATTGTTTCACTCACAAAGAACTAAAGCTATTTAGGTTGCAAAATAAACAAAATTTATCAACTCTACCAATTTAGTTATATACAAAGAATTTCTTTTAAGGTCCTTTCTCAATTATGCACAAAAGACTGGCTATCCCTATATTGTCTCAGTCGACTCCCATTTACAAATCATTCCAAAGATTGGCCATTTAACTTATCCAACTTCATCATTCTTGCAACCATCACCATCTCTGTCACATATGTCCGAACCCAATGCATGTGAAGCTTCCTGGTTTCTTTACGAACATATTGTCATTGAGAAAAACTAAATCCCATTGTTGAAACTATTTCTGCTTGATGCATCTATCATGTTAGGCTTTATCAAGGGGATTTTGAACATTTTGATGGAATCTTGCAAGTACTTGATCCTCTTCTAACTACACTAATTTTTCAAGCCTTCACTCCAGTGCACCTGAATCATTTATCTTTGTGAAGGTAGTCATGTTTATACTAGATACTAGAAACTCCGTTAGCATCATATCTTCTTTCCCATATACTAACCTAAAATGCATTTTTCCTATCAACTACTTGCATGTTGTTTGGTAGGTCCAAAGTACTGTAGCTATCCTTAGGTCCCAATCATCTCTATTCACATTGCAAAATTTGGTAAGAACATTCTCCATTATTTTATTAAAATCTCTTGTTGTACCATTGAGTTAAGGATGATAGGGTGTACTTTTTTGGTGATAAATCTTAAACTCCTGAGTCAGTGTAGAAATTTTTATATTTAGGAAATGAGTACCTTGATCACTCACCAATATTCTAGGAAATCTGAATCTAGTCACTACATTCTCAAACAAAATATTGTGCATTTTTTTCTTTGATACAATCCATCACTAGTGTTACTTCTGCCCATCGGGTCAAATAATATGTTGTAATAATGATATACCTTTCTCTCAATCGTTTCACTAGTTGGTTAATAGAACCCAAAAAATCCACTATCCATTTATCAAAATCCTAGAGGGTGATCTACTAGAATAATGGCATCTTATCCCCTCTCAAAGGATTTTCGACCCTTTCACAAACATCATCATGTACTTTACAAAATTCCTTAGCATCATTATATATATTTGGCCACCACAAACCTACACGTAAGATATTCTTTGCAGTAGCTCTATCTTCATAATGTCCTCCAACAACTCCTTCATGCACTTCTTTCAGAATCATTGGCCACTCATGCTATAGGAAACATTTGCACAATATTATGTCATTGTCAAAATTGTAAAATGAACCCATGATTAGTTGCTAATCGGTATACTTCACTACTAGTTTCTTTTACTGTGTAACATTGTATTATGCTAGAGAAAATCTCATACTAAGAAACTAGGCAATCTCAGTGAAGTAATTGTTGAAAATTGGCAACAAGAAATTTCTAAAAATATAAGTGCTAAAAATAGTAGTTTGGGTATCAGTGCTGGATTAGGAAACAAGGAATGAAATATGTAAGTGCTAAAAATATAAGCTCTATTTTTAGCAGTTCATATTGGATTCCTATTTTTAGGCAGTCCCTGGTCTAAAATAGGAAGTAAAATTCGAATTTGGTCTTACCATCAGTTTGAATATTAATTAATTAATTCTCCATGAGTTAATTAGTTAAGGAAAATCAAACTTGAAGTCTTTCTGAGAACATGCAATAGTTTCTCCACTGATTGGGGAATGTGTCCTTGATTTGCTCCACTGGTTGAGGAATTAAGGATGAGTTCCTTATTGAGAGGATCAGTTGACTTAGTTTAACTTAGTCAATTTCAGTTAGATTAATTTAACAAGTCGTTAAATTAATGAGGTATAGTTTGTTGATGCTTGCATGCATGTGACAACTATTATTTTCAGATAACTATGTATTCAGTCATGGATAACTGATGCATGTCAGTTCAAACAGAGACCCAATTGAGATCAGATGTGGGACAATGTACTATCAGATGCTAGGATATTTCTAGTAAGTATTCCTTGCATGAGGAAGGAATCTATTTTCTTTTATGACTACGTAGTTGGACCTGAGGTGACAACAGGTATGATTAGGCCAATTTACAGCCTATATACTGAGGCATAGGTAGTCCATGATTTTCATCTCCTGATTACAGAGGGAGTAGGATAGCTGTTGAGCTTATTCTTTTTGTATGTTGTTCAGGATCTCCACTTGATTGATAATATAGTATTGGGGTTTTATGTTGGTGCTTTCCCCAGTGATATATTTTTTGTTAGGTATGATTGATTCCTTGTTATTAGTTATATGTGTTCATGCTTGATGTTGCTCATGGTTGATTAGCTTCCACAAAGTTTATGGTAGGTGTAGATCTAGTATTATGCTTTAGTACATCGAAGTTTGATCTGCAGGTGAAATTTCTATATAATATCATTGAGCTAGCTGATTTGTAGAGAAAATTCTACATAGTATCAGAGCATAGGTGATCAAGGAAGAACAATGTAAAAGAAGGAATTCAAAGTTTATTATTTGGGATATAGATCTCAAGTTCTTATCACATCTATTTCACCGATGGCATTTTATGGTTTGAGGCTTGAGTATGCCCTTGATGGCAGCTCAAACTATATGGCTTGGAAGGACCGCATGGAGGAAGTATTGGAAGATAATGGCCTTAAGTACTTCATTGATCAAGAAGTCCCTAAGCCTACTGATGCTACTCAACTGGCGGAATGGAAGAAGTGTGTGGCTAGAGCTAGGAGAATTCTCTTGGAGGGAGTGCAAGATCACATTGTCTCGAGCCTCCATGGGAAGGAGACTCCATTTACAATGTGGAAAACATTGAAAGATTTATATCAGAATAGCAGTGATCAGAGGAAGTTGGCACTGAAGGACAAACTTTGAAAGATCAAGTGTGAAAAGGATGAGACGATCTCTATGTATCTAACCAAGCTCACCACATGCAGGGATTGGCTTGCAAGTGTAGGGGTCATGATAGCTAATGATGATATGGTGAGTCTAGCACTCCTTGGCCTTCTTAAGAGCTAGCATAGCTACCAAGGCTCAGTTAATGGAAGGGAGAAACTACCAGATTGGGAATGAATATGGTCGGATTTGATGGAGGAGGAGATTAGACAGAGCACTAGAGACGGTTCTTCATCCATGGAGGATGAGGAGAACTGTGCCTTAGCAAGTAAGGAAAATAAGGTGATAGAGAAGGTTTCTCTTTCCGAATCCAGTTCTTCCAATGGTGGGAAGAAGGTTGACAAATCGAAAGTGTGATGATTTTGTTGTCATGAGGTGGGCCAGTATGCTGCAAATTGTCCACAGAGGAAATCCAAGAATGGATCTAGGGTAAGATCTGAAGGTGAGGCACTTGCTTCATAGTTTGATTTGGATTTCACACTCTTTGCATGCATGGTTTCATCCATGGTGAGAAGTGGTTGGTCTATTTATAGTGGAGCTTCTTTCCACATGACCGACGACAAGAGTTTGTTCAGTACTTTGGAGGACACATCATCACTAGAAAGGTGAAGCAGATTGGTTCACGAGTCAAGAACCTGTATGATCTTGAGGTTCAAGATGCATGCAAAGCCTTGAGCAGCAAGGCAACTAATAGAGACTTAGTGGTTGAGAGGGAGGGTATGTTACCTCTCAACATGCAGTGCCAGAAGAAGTCTCACACAATTTTGGAGGAGCCACGATTGGTGCAGCAGCTTCAGGAGGTTGTGGAGCAGCCACAACAAGGGAAGCAGAGAGGAGATTGAGTAGACACATCTACTCATGCAGAGACCTCCAGTAGGGAGAAACTTCGAGCCAGGTGGGCTGAGGGATCACGTGCAACCATACCTCTAGGTAAGAGGTGGGGTGATGTGGAGTGATCGTCCCAAGAAGGAGGGGCAAGATCCTTGAGGTACCCAACCTCTTGGATGAGACCCTCCTACAGGAGCCTCAATATGGAGTAGCACGAACTGACTGATTGGGTAGATATATATGTGGATGGAGTAGCAAAGAGAGCTACATTGTAGGGAATCCCAAGACAGCACAGAGCATGTAGGCTACAGCAATGCGAGAGGCACAAGTGTGTTGCACAGTGTAGGGTAGCACAAAGAAGGGTGCAATGATGTGAGATGCATGGAGATGTTGCAGTAGCACAGATGTTAGAGAGGGAGCACTTGTCAGTAGCAGGTAGAGCTTCAGCATTAGAGTATGTTTCTAGCCCAACAAAGAGGTCAGTTGGGAGTGTTTTTGTTCTGATAGTTTCAATAACAATCAGACTAGGTAGATGTGTTGCATGCAGAACATTCCAGAGTTACAGGATCGGGTTCGAAAGGAAGCCTTTCTTGTTAAGAGGGAGAGTTGAAAATTGGGAACAGAAATAGCTAAAAATAGAAGTGCTAAAAATAGCAGTTTGGGTATCAGTATTGGATTGGGCAACAAGGAATGAAAAATGTAAGTTCTAAAAATAGAAGTTCTATTTTTAGTAGTTCAGATTGGATTCCTATTTTTAGGCAGTACCTGGTCTAAAATAGGAAGTAAAATTCGAATTTGGTCTTACTAGCAATTTGAATATTAATTAATTAATTCTCCATGAGTTAATTAATTAAGGAGAATCAAACTTGAAGTCTTTGTGAGAACATGCAATAGTTTCTCCATTGATTGGGGAATGTCTCCTTGATTTGCTCCACTGATTAAGGAATTAAGGATGACTTATATATTGAGAGGATCAGTTGACTTAGTTTAACTTAGTCAAGTTCAGTTAGATTAATTTAACAAGTTGTTAAATTAATGAGATATAGTTTGTTGATGCTTGCATGCATGTGACAACTATTATTTTTCAGATAACTGTGTATTCACTCATGGATAACTGATGCATGTCAGTTCAGACAGAGACCCACCTGAGATCAGATGTGGGACAATGTACTATCAGATACTAGGATATTTCTAGTAAGTATTCCTTGCATGAGGAAGGAATCTATTTTCTTCTATGACTACGTAGTTGGACCTGAGTTGACAGAAGGTATGATGAGGCCAATTTACAGCCTATATATTGAGGCCTAGGTAGTCCATGATTTTCATCTTCCGATTACAGAGAGAGCATGATAGCTATTGAGTTGATTCTTTTTATATGTTGTTAAGGATCTCCACTTGATTGATAATACAATTTTGGGGTTTTATGTTGATGCTTTCCCCAGTGATATATTCTGTGTTATGTGTGATTGATTCCTTCTTATCAGTTATATGTGTTCATTCTTGATGTTTCTCATGGTTGATTAGCTTCCACAAATTTTATGGTAGATGTAGATCTAGTATTATGCTTTAGTAGAGAAAAATTTCTACATAATATCAGTGAGCTAGCTGATTTGTAGAGAAAAGTTCAGGTGAAATTTCTACATAATATCAGTGAGCTAGCTAATTTGTAGAGAAAATTCTATAGTAATCATTTACCATTGGGTTGCAAATAACATTGCATTTGGTAGGATATCCTCTAGATTATGAGTGTATTCTTGTAGTGATCATAGGAATATGATGTGGGCCTACATTCAATCACCTAGGCTTAATGACCACCTCAAAGTCATATTCATAGAGAAATAACAACCACCTACATATGTGCCCCCTAACACTAGCTTATTCACCAAGTGCCTTAGTGTAGAATGGTCTATATATAGCTTAAATTTGTTCCTTAAGAGCTAATGTTGATACTTCTGCAAAGCATAGACCATGGCTAATCCTTTTTACTCTATAGTGGTATAATTTTGTTCTGTTGTCGACAAATTTTTGTTGGAAAAACCAATTGGGTGGTCCAAGTCTCCTTCTCCTAGTTATGCTATAATTTCTCCCAAAGCTATGGATTGTTGGAAAAACAAATATTATATAGACCCAAGGTTCTACCGTAGGGTGCCAACAAAGGAATGCATCATAGTCTAGCATGATGTTGGGATATTCAATCTTTTGCAAAGAAGAAACTGTCACATGAGATGTGCCAAGACTTTATAAAGTGTTTGGGTTTTCAAAAAAAATGTGAATATGATTAACATTTTCATATCTCATCATTCATCCACATCATAAGAAAACTTTTCATATATGTGCATATTATCTTAAAAATAACATAAAAGAAAATTTAAAATGAGGCCATTCACACACACAACGCAGGGACTTCCCTAAAATAGATCTCCTTATTATATCATCTAAGAGCGAAAATCAATATTACAATCTCCAACATATAATTATTAATAAGATATAAACCATTACATTGGATATTTGTGGATCAACATAATCAAACACAGTAAACAAAAAATTGCAGAGCGAGATGAAATTTTGGCACCACATCAGCCCTTTCAATCTTTTATCTCTCTTTCACCTTTGTCTCATGTTTACTTTATATCTTTGACCTATTGATCAGGTATAACTTAGCTCGTTTTCTCACTTGATAGATTCAAATTTGATCCCTTTGTTGAAATCAAAGCCACCTCAGACTTGCTTGATGAGTTTCGAGGCTCTAACCAACATTGTTTGTGATCATTCCCTTTTCGTTGCTAGATTCCAACCAAAATTATCCATTTGACATGGATTCTTTTTGGCTTCCACTTCTTCTCTTCTACCAATTTCTGGTAAAAAATTAGCAATTCAAAAATGAAGGACCCAACATGCCCTCACCACATCGTGTTGATTTGTCCTCAATTCAACCTTCCTTCTTCACTGATGGATCTCCTTCAAATGAAGGGATCTCCTTATTATATCATCTAAGAGTGAAAGTTAATATCAAAATATCTAGCATATAGTATTAAGAAGATATAGTCCATTACATTGGATCTTGGCAAATCAATACAACCAGACACAATAAAGAGATAATTGCAAAGTGAGACTAAATTTTGGTAGTATTTCGACCCTTTCAATATTCTATCTCTCTTTCACCTTTTTATCATGTTTCGTTTATAGCTTTGGATTATTGATATGGTGCAAATAATCTACTTCACTTGATATATTTAACTTTGAACCCTTCAACAAAATCAAAACCACCTCATGCTCACTTGATGAGTTTCGAGGCTCCATCTAACTTTGTTGGTTATCATTTTTCCCTTTTCGATACCAATTTCTGACCAAAATTATCCATTGAACATGGATTATTTTGGTCTTGCACTTCCTTCTTTCTCCACTATCGTTTTCTAGCCAAATTTACTAATTGAAAGATGAAGTACCCAACAAGCTCTGACCATAGCTTGTTGACTCACCCTCGAGTAGACCTTCCTTCTACGCTAATGAATCTCCTTCAAATGAAAGACCTGACCCTAGAATAGTAGCAATAATCATATTGCACAAGGCATAATGAGTGTCCAATTGATATTTCCATTTCCACTAGAGAGAATTATCTTGATCAATGAAAGTATGAGTAGTGGCAACATCTAGTACCTCAGGCTAGGCTGAAGGTATATGACCTCATTCTGAGTCTTCTTGGAGATCGAGTTGATGTAGATGAATTTAATGATGTTGCACAGTCAACTTTAGATCCTTGATAATCATATTAACTTTATGGGACTCCTCTTCCAAAGCAGTTATTTGACTATCTATTCATTTAGCCTGATAAAAAAATTGATACTTTTCCATAGGGTCAGTGGTAGAAAAGGATTCTTCCATCAACTTTTTGTCTTGTTCCCACAACCTTTACTAGCTAATTGCAATTAGCTAGCAATCCAGGCTAGTCCTACACATGTCGTAGAATATCTTAGGAGTAATTTGTTTGCTACTGGAGAGTGGAGTGAAGTATAGACCCTTGCTCCATAATATGATCCAAGTACTGAGTAAAATTCCCAGTCACATTAGTAACCTTATTATGAAGATCAAAAATGGTATCATGAAAGCCTTCATTAGCAGATTATAACTATGTCTAAGAACTTTCAATAATTCTATATATTGCATTGGCTCATAGGAGGAAACATCCTTGAGTGTATTAGAGGTATTTTCAGCAACAATTAGCCATTGTTGAAATATGTAACTAGGTTCAGTCTTTATAATGACAGATGTAATCATGATTTTATGTCTTTAATTGAAAAAGAAAAATAAATGTATTGTTGTGAGACTTTATGCATGTGTTTCATGCTCAAGAGAATTTATTTTTATAGGTCAAAGCACCCATTGAGTGCTTCTAGGTTTGTCGTAAAGTCATTGAGTCATTGTCATGTATGAATGACCCATTTGAGTATGTTAAATAATCCAAGAAAAAATATTTGAGTCAAAAGAACCTACAAGACCATGTCAAATGTGAAAACATCAATTCAGTGTCATGGAGCAACAAGTCAGCCTAAAGACACTTCAAGTTGGCCTAAAAGGATGTGACAAGAAGCCTATATATAGAGACATCAACCTCATTTGAAGAACACACACTTCACACTCTTAAGTTCAATCACAAGAAAGAAAAGGAGTGCGAAAAAGAAGAATATGAAGGAGGAAGAGAAGGTTACGTTTTTGGGATTATTTTTGGGCTAATTCTCTCCATATGTGCAAAGGAATTAGGGTTCTTGTTGGTGCATAAAATTTGAGTTATAGAAGTGAAGCTGGGTCATCAAAAGTAGCTATTTTGGAGTCAAATTATCTAGGAGAGAGAATCTATTAAAGAAAAGGAGAAAGGATCAAGATCTAGTGTTTCTGCGGAATATTTTTTTGGGTAGATCGAAATTGCAGAAGAATCTATTGGGTAGGTCAAAGTTGTAGAAGAATCTATTAGAGAGGTCCAAGTTGTAGAAGAATCTGATGGGGATGTCGAAACTACAAAAGAATATGTTGGAAGTCAAAATTCTTAGAAGTTTCTAGAAGAAAGGTTTGACTTGGTCTTGGAGGGTCTTGGTCAAGGGTCTAGGCCTTGGAATTCATCAATTGCATATTCTATAAGAAGAAGAATTCTTATGGGTTTTCCTCTCAAGATTAGAGAAGTTTTGGCCCTTGATGATCACCTATATCTTGTGTCCTTTGTCTCATTGTTATTTATGATTTGATAGTTGTTTGATGATAGAGAAAACTAATAATAAACAAAATAAAGAAGAAGCTAACGAAGTGAAGTAAAATTATATCACAAGCAATTATCAAGAAAGAGAAATAATCTAATTTGCTACCCCTAGGTTTCTCAACAAAAAATCTTTGGAATCTTAGCTTTTATATTGTTTCATGTTGTTTAAGTTGGACTTTTTGGGTATGCAACTAGTCTCACTCCTCCATCAATCGAAGAAGTTGTTGTTGTTGTTTCTCATATGCTAATTTAAGTCACTCTATCTTATGTCTTTCGTAATTAAACAATCTTCCAAATGTGAAAATGAAGCTCTGGTAAACTGAAACAATTGATTAGAAGACCATTGATGAAGGTCCTTGGTAGAAAACATATCAACTGGAAGTAGCTTGAACTACAATGGTTGTTGACTTGCAAAAGACTTTTCTGGCTGAGCCTACAAAGAAGTTTATGGGAATTTTTCGTGTTCCTACTGAAAATATTGACAAACCTTTGTAACCACATCGAGAGGAAGCAAAGCGACTATATCCAATGACCAAATATAAAGCTACATGTCTTCTTTACAATGAATAGGGTCTTGGAAAAAAACAAATTACTAAGCAAAAAACGTGTTGTTGCTTACTTCTGGTTAATTACTGAAGGAGGTTAAGTGAGTTGTAAATCTAATGTTTCTATCATATCACCTGGTACATAATCTTGTTTGGAGGCCATCTCTGTATCAACCAAACTTCAATATCTTACTTCATCATTGTAGTTTGCCTCAAATTAGAATGGTTGAATGGGACATCAAAAACAATATTTGGAGGCACAGGTGATAGTGGTGAAGAAGCGGGACTAGGCAGATTAAATAAAGGAACATGAGTACTGTTGTGTTCTTTAGTAATAATTGTCAGTGGATTGGCTCCATAGGTTCATGATTAAGGATATGAAAAATAGTGGAGGGGTTGGAATATGAGAAGGGTTCTTTGAAATTATAGATGTTAGTGATTCTGATGCCAAATACCGATGAGGAATTAAACTAGAAAAATCAAAAGGATTAGGAACAAAAGGAGGGGAAATAGATACAGCGGGTGGTGCGAATAAGAAGGATAATGAATCTATAAGTATACCTTTAGGTTTAAAATCATTTCCTTGAAAAGTAACCACATTAGGAATGGATGAGGTCACGACAGGGGTACTTACCATAGATTCAATGTTAGAAATAATGGCATTGACAAAACTTAAAACAAGTTTAGATCCTTTTGACTAAAGGTTGGAAATATAAAATAATCGTAGTGGGACACTTCTAAGATGAAGACATAACAGTTGAATATAAGTCCCTTGGTATCAAACTCTTGAGTGCATATGAAATTCCTTTAGGGGTAGCCATTTTTTGAATACCTAGATAGGATAAAACCTTTGCGAAATACAACTTCTGTCATGTAAGATGGAAAACAATCATATAGGATGTATCTTTCTCAATGAATTTGGGGTAGATGTAAGAGTGGTTAGCATCAATAACAAACCAAATATGGTATGCATGTCGATCCATAATAGATTATGAAATTCTTACAAGGTGGCTGGCATCAATCGACTAGTTATACCAATCCCCAAAAGCTTTTTCAATTAAATAAATGTTGGAAGAATCTGAATGGGATTTCCAGGGGTCTAATTAAAGAGATACAACCTTACCATCTAGTATATAAAACAAAGTATGGCCTTCATGGTTATGCCACTTCATCATAGCAATTGAAACAACTAAATACACATATATAAAATACCCTCCTTTCTTGTACATTTCCTCACAAGCAAGGAAAATATCATCCAACAAAAAATTGCACTAGATCGCTTTGGACACAAAAATCAGTGATGGAGATAGCATAAAGAGTGCACTCTCCCTTAATATAATGTCAGTTTACTTTACCTGCAATAAGATAATAAGAAAATTTGACCTGTTCATTATTAATGAGGTCTATCATGGCTCCACGGTGTCAGAGTTTGGTACCATATTTTTCATAAATATTAGCAGTACCCATGTTTTTTTCATTCTTAGAGGTTTCCTTGGAAAGTAGTAAAGGCATCTTCCCCATCCATGGAAAACCATGTCAAATTGTGATGTACATGGATTTGGTATTCCTTATCCTGCCATAACGAGCCATTGTGAAGTTAGTAAATCGGGAACTTGGTACATCGTGTGACATTGCCAGTGGTGTCGAACATTGGTAGATGTCACAACTTGGAAAATTTTGATTTGTTCAGTAATCGAAAATCAGACTTAATTGATAGACTAATCTCACATGATGGGGTCGAGGTAAAATCCATATACACCTTGGTTTTAAGGGTAACTTGGAAAAAAATCAAAATCATAGAAATCATGGTCAACTAACATGTATTTCTCATATTTTCCTAACAGGTTGTCGAAAGACTTAATACGAGAATCATAGAAATCAAAAGGGATGACATACTTAGCAATTTGACCCATACTAAAATGCTTGTGGTAATATATAGAACAAATAAGGGGACATTGGAATAATTTGAACGTGGAAGTTTTAGACATGGATGTTAGGGGAGAATACTAAATTAAGACTCAAAAAATAATGAAGGACATCACTTCGACTCCCCATACTTGTAGAAAAAAAACGCATAATTCAATAAGTAACTAGCCCATTAGACATTAAATGAAAACAATTACTATACCAGAAGGATATTTAAAACTTTATTATGACTAAGACTCAAACCCCAACACATTATGCTAATAACCAAAACTCGCTTGATACAATAGACACATAAAATAAATAGTGGAACTAAAAAAATGAGACTGAGGTCCAAGTTAGCAAATTCAACCGTTACATGGGTGTGACTTGACAGACTAAAAACACAAAACTAACATGAATTAAATTACATAAAGGTACAAAGAGAAATAGAACCTATACCTTCCTGGCCACAATTGGTTGCGGCATGACGCAACGAGAAAAAAACCAACTGATGCAACTAAGTTTGGACCAAAAACTAACTAAATACTAATCTAAGACCTAACTTATGCTCCCAAATAGAGAGAAATCAAAATGACATGAAAATTGCTGCCACGATAGGGCTTCAAGTGAGCGCCATTCACCCAACTTGCCATGAGATTCCCATCGATGAAGGAGTAAGATTATTAACATGAAAGATTATTTATAACTTCTTAATTGAAAGGGAGTTTAGAATGGATCATGAACACAAACATTATTGAGGATGTAGTAATCCACATAGACCCTTATATCATTTGAATCCTTCTTATCCCTGATAATTATTGGACTAATCCATTCGTCTTGATCAATAGAAAAAATGAGTCTCACAATTAACATCTTATCAGTCTTCTTCTTAACCTTTTATTTCACTCTTGGGTTCAAAAAATAGGGACGATGCTTTATTGGTCTGGAATCAGGATTCAAAACAATTTCATCTCCCCTAAGTCTCCCTTAAGTCATTTTAGCGCTAGCATTAATGCAAGAAATAGATCTTGATACTGTCTAAGTAAATCAAAGATCTATTTAGTAGTTTTTTTCATCCCAGTAGTCACCAATATATGCCAATTTGGGCTTTTCCTTAGAACCAATGTTGTATGTCCACAAAGTTAAAGGCTTCAAATGAGGGGAAATTTCAAATGATCATCCTTAACGTTTCTTTCTCCTTTAGATTATTTAAAATTTAATTTCATTAATTCATGTAAATCATCATCTTCAGGTTCCCTGTTTATTTTTTTGCAAACAAATACTTTTTGAAATCCTAACTCAGGTACAGTCCCATGACTCAAATTACTAAAAGAGCCAACAAGCGACTTCCCAGTAAGGGAAAAAAACCCTCTTAATTTTCATGCATCTTCATCCAAGAAACTGAAATTACTGCAAAATTGAGATGCCAATACATCTCTGTCTATTGTGAACCATGCTTAATGGAGTGTGCCCAAATGTTTCCTTCTTCTAAACTACAATACAAGTTTTAACATGCATTTTCAGATTGGTGACCTTCATAAATAAGATTTTTATCCATTCCCTTCTCAGGTGTAGTGAATCAACATAAAATAGAATATTTAACTGAATCCCAAGTTTGGAACTAGTTGTGGTGAGCTCACCACAACCAAGCAGGAGTACCTTGTAAGGCATCATCCATAAAGGAATCCTTTGAATTTCTTCAATATTGAGTTCAACTTCTTTGGTAAAATAAGCTACAAAATCAAAAACATTAAAAGTAGAGCAGTACCTTCATTACCTATCCATCTAGTATAATAGATAGTTGCACATTTCCTAGAATATAACTCGTGATCTCCCTGTTGCCAAATTTTTAGCGCAATATCAAATATCACTTTTATATTTTGAATAATTATGTAACTAACAAGTCCATTATCTATGGGATTAATAGAATCCTCCCATTTTCCTGTAGTTAATTGATATAACTAATCAAGAATATTTGAATCCTTTGCATCATCCAAAGGCTCAGTAAATGTAGGACCTTGAAATGGATCTAAGGGATGAATTATTCTAGTCCCATTAACTTCAAAATTCATAGTTTCTCTTTTCAAATCAATGATAGCATAATTTTCAAATGCCAAACCAACTCCCAGTAATCCAGGATAGGGATATTTATCTCCAATAGTGATTATCACTTCAAACTATACATATGGCTTGACACTAGACACATCTAATTCCACATATTCTAATCACCCATTAGGGAAAATACAATACTAATTAGCCATATGCAACTGTATAGGAGATAAATCAGCCTCTTGGGTCATGGGCAATTCACAGGGGGAGAACTACCATACCATGTGCATTAATATTGGGGGATATATATTGAGTAAAAAATGACATATTATATTAGGGGATATATAGGGGGTAGAGGGTTTTTATATTGGAGCTCAATATCTAGTGAAAGTAGGGGTTTCTTAAATTAGGAAGGTGTATTGGGTTCATATTGGTAGGGGGTCACATAATGTTAATTCTATAGGTATTTTCCAATATATAGTCAAATTTAAGGGCATTTTTTAATATGCCACAAACACACATGATATGTTAGAGGTTCATTGAGTGAAGCCCCCATGTCTTGGGTTTTTTTTTTTAAATGTTAACAACATACCCAAAATCTGACATATTTTCTTTGATTTGGTATCAAACAATATAGGTATCAATCCTAAAATCCCTACTAGTCATTTTGTTTCTCCTAATTGTCTTATTGCAGCATTCTTGAAAATTTGCAAAAATTGGGCATTCATACAACTCGTCATCCTTGAGAAAGCTTTTTAATTTCTTCTGGAATTGAGTCGATAATTGTTCATCATTCAAAATATCCAAAAATAGCCTAAATAATGCCATAATAGGATGCACCACTTTCTTAAAAGGATTGGGGTCTATTTGGTTGTCTCTTATTCTGACTTGTTGTTTTAGGACTACAAGAAGAAATTAATTTTAAATCTAATACTTTTGTGATCCATAATGTAGATATAAGTCTTTCGAATTAATCACATCGTTAGGATTTGGTCGACATTTCGAACCAACTAATGTGGTTCAACTACTGAGGATGAACCACATTAATTGGTTCAAAACGTCGATCAAATCCTAACGATATGATTAATCTGAAAGACTTATATCTACAATAAATTAATTGTTTAAAAGTTTTTGTATCATCCTTATAATACTCCTTCTACTGATAAGCGTTTTTTGTCACTACAACAATGAAAATCCAAAATTTTTTGCTAACTCAATTATGGAGCCTACACAAACTATTGCTTCAAGTCATCTTGTGTCTTATTTTAATTTTCTCATGTTTTTCTAAGTGTCGGCGATCCTTGTGATGTCCCTAATTTTTGTTTTTCTTCCTAAGTCAAAGTTTCATAAGTTTTATAATCTTATCTTTAGAAACATTTGAGTTAACTTTCTAAGATAGAAAATCACTATGTTTTTTTGACTTAGTGACTAGATTTGTGCACTATACATGCATGACACACAAAAGCAAGAAAAAAACATCTTTTCTCTTAGAGAAAGCACCCTTTCCTTGTTGGTGAGAAAAGTTCCCTAAGGTAAGGGTTGGAAACATCAACAAAGCAGAACAAGATAACCAACAAGAAGCACTCAAACAATCATGCCAAACATGTTAATTATTAATGTTGGGTTTAGAAAGATACCCAAAACTCCTATGTTTGATGAGGATCCCATAGGGTCCAAACCCTCTACTTCCTCCAGAATGAACAAACCTACAAGTCAATTCATAGAAGAAAACATATACAGATAATTCAATGTGCATACATAAAAGACATGTTAGATCATCACATATAAGCATATAAATCATGGATCATGAGACAATAACATATCAAGAACAAGACATGGGCTTCTTTATTGATTAACAATAATAGGTAGAGGAAAGGTACAACTTGATCTAGTCTACAACACCGATGAATCCTTCGTCAGGATCCATCCAACCTTAGACACAAATACTACCTCTATAACAAGTGAAAAAATAAGATATATAAGGATGATGAGCATCTGTGCAAAGGAAACTAGGGTTTCCTAGAGACTCGTAGTGCAGGAGGCACGAGATAACCTAACCTGATATGGGGAGAAAAATGGGTATAATTTCGATATCCTATCTCTTCATTCCATTAGGTCTATCCAAGGAGTGTATAAATACCACCTAAAATTGGTTAATTCCATTAGGCCACGGGCTCTTGTAGGTGGGATTTTGGTAAATCCTGTAAACCCTACCCAAAAAATAGCATATTATTTTATTTTTCATATTTTTAAAGGTATACATGGCTGTAGTGTTATAGGACCTTCTTACACGATTTAGTGTGGTAAAAGCCACATGTGGAATTTGAAATATTTTTTTTTTAATATAAGATTAAGTATGCATGGGAAAAGCGTTGCCCAAGACCATAAAAGAGAATCAAATCTACATTAGTGTTGAATGATGCTATAACAAATGCTCCCTAATATATGAGGTCAGAAGGGGTACATGATGGCCGAAATATATTAAGTATAGAGAGAGGAGTCATTTGAGAAATTGAGAGGAGATCACCAGATTCCAATCCATCCAATTCCTGTGGAAGGGGCCATAAATATAACTCATGTCTAAGGTTGGTATACCCATGCTCAGAAATAGTAAAGCATCTACGCTAATCAAGTATAAAGTGGACCCAAAATGTATAGATAAGTGTACAGAAAGAGCTAAAGAATACATAGTTTGATTACCAATCATTGATGTATGTCATTAAAAAATGCAAGACAACTCACCAATAATGATAATGAGTGTCAATGTACCTTCGTACAATCTAAAAAGTGTGAATAAATATTCTGAACTTGAACACTTGAAAGAATCTACCAATCATGAGACATTGATGTATTCTCACTGTCAATAGTGAAGGATTCGGCCATTGATGACTACAAACCTTAAGGCACTGAAAAAAAAGGACTCTAAACCTTATTCCCATAGAAACGAGTCGGATTTGATGGGCAAAGATCCATTTGATGGAAGGAATTAAGGCATACCACATCAACCAACACGAGTGTAACTCCCAGGCCAATAGTTTGGAGGAACTCGAACGAAAAAAAAAAAATGAAGTAATTATTTCGAAGTACACAAGATGTAGCTAGTGCACGACAAAAATACTCTAAACCAACCAATAATGAAAGTTGACATAGAGGAAAGGAATCCATCAATAGGTTCAAGTGGAAACCAAGGTACTGCACAAATCCCAATATGTGATAATGTAAGCTAACATCAAACATAAGGGAAACCAATGAGTCAAAGAACCATGATACTGATCGATGCAGAGCACAAGGTCACCTATAAATGATGTAAATAGGTCCAAGGTGCTATTTTAGGTTTACTCTCAGAGAACTTTTTTGAAGTTGATAAGAGCATATTTTCCAATAAGAAGTCAATGGAGGCCTTCTTAACCAATATGATTGAAGGAACAAATATATGATGTGATACTAAAGATAACTTAATAGACTGGGTATGGTCAACAAAAATGCGTCAATAGAAACCGCAGAATGGTCGACATAGTTTTACTTCCCTTGAACAAAATTACGACTTAATGTGACTTTATGGCAGCATAAAATAACTTTTTGTAAGTTTTCAATGCAGGAGACATTAACAAACTCTCCACATGATTGGAAGAGAAAACCAACTGAAGGAGGACCGACTCAAGAACAAGGTTATGTCTTCCCTAAAGTCAAACTAAGTCCCATCCCAAATGGAAGAAAGACTCATTTTAAGTGCTTTGTTCAATGGTCAAACGATTGAATCTTGCTATGATCAAACAATGGATAAATTTTCTCGTTCCCATTCTTTTTTGGAATATATAATTTTTTTTGTCTTTTTCATATTTTCAACCCTAAAAAGGAATACAAGAAGGGCTATAACACAGTGGAGAGAATGACTGTCAGGGAAGGTGCACTAGTTCCTGGGACTAGAACATTCCTATGCTCAATGCAAGGTGGAATATGTTGGTCATCAGTAATCAGAGGATGTTCTTTCCATGAAAAAAGGGTGCCAAGTTGCAAAGGCTGATGAAATCATGGTTTGAGCTTGCAGAAAATTCATGGTCAAAAGTGGCCTATACATGATTCCAAATGAATTTGGCTTAAGGCCAAAAGGTACAAGTAATAAATATGCAATGTAGCAGTACAACTCAACACATGGGAACCTCTACGATATAAAGCCAAAAATACAGTGAAGAAGAAGAGAAAATGGGGCTTCAATGCAAAATCATGGTGGGACTAAAGAGGACTCAGGGGCCTACATACTTGGATCACGGGAAACATATGCTAGCGAGGATCTAACTAGGAATCCCATGGAAGGAGAGGCTCTACCACTATGTTACAATTTTAAAAGACGACGAGTGAAAGTGGTTAAAAACTGCAACATAATGGGGTCAACCCTATGGAAAAATATCACAGTATGAGGTCAAGATGCATAATGCAACAGAAAGGTGATATGTCTTAAATTATATGACAGTTCAAAAAATTATACCTGCCATGATAGGTCAACGATTGTGGAGTTGAAGTGATGGAAAAACATCACTAAGTCTTCATTACCCTGAAAAATAACCTCTCCCAACACATCAAGTAAAAAGTCAAATGTTCATAAAATTATAAAAATTAAAATAATGAACTTGAAAAAAGTGGGTTTTTAAATTTTGACTATAAAAATAGCATTTGGACTCACCCCAATTCATTTTCACCATCCAAGTGTTGAGAAGAGGGCTCTTGAAGAAAATTTGAGCAAACCAAAGAATTCATCAAACATAATCTCTAGATAATTCTTAATCTTAAACTTATCCATTTGATCGAAAATTTCATGATTTAATTGAATTTTATGGAGGTATTTTTTGTTTTCAAAAAATGATCAGCATGTATGCAGGTTGAAAAATTGAAATTCGTGCATAGAAAGCCATAAACATGAGTTTCCTAAGGTAAAGTCATGTGTGTATGTGATTCTCTTATAAAAGTCACGTACACGCAAAGTATGATTGAAAAAATCAATTTATAATGGATGAAACCCCTCAATTTTGTAGAATGATGATCATTTGGAGAGAGAGAGAGCATAGTGATGTTGATAATGAAGTTTTAAATGACCAAGAAGCATTTGATGGATTAAAAACTTGCAGATTGCTAAAATTCTTCATGATGCCCAACATGGGAACACAAATTTGATTGTTGGAAATCTTATTCATTATTGGGACCTAGAGCAAGAGCTATTCATCATAGATCATATTCCTTTATAGATCGGAGTAGAAGAAAACTATTTCATAACAAGAGTTTCCCGAAGGGGGGAAGTAGTTGACCTAAAAAGGAAGGCTTGTCGAGGCCTTAACATTGCTGATTATATTTCCGTATATTGTTCACTAGAGACTAACAAGATCAGATCACAAGTTCCGATAAAAGAAACCACAAGCTTGCCAATGAAAATCATCCTTTTCGCCATTACCAGGCTAGTCTTGAGGGATTTATTAACGTATTCTACTTATCCATTAACTTGAGCATACTAAGGAGACGAATGCTCCTATTGAAATCCCAACTTTAAATCCAACTCATACATCATCTTATTATGGAAGTGACTGCCATGATCAGTGCCAATCTCTTTAGGAATACCGAAGCTCGAAATGATTTGCTAGAATAGGAAAAAGTTTGTTATCTCATTGTCTTTATTAAAAGTAGACATAACTTCGACCCACTTAGTGAAGTAGTCTACTGCTATGATAATATACTTGTGGCCCTAATAACCGAAACATGGTTACAAGTAGTAAAATAAATACCCCACTTAGTAGATGGACCAAAAGTGATGACATGAAAAATCAGATCTAGATGAGTGCACATTTTTCAAATAAAAACTTGACAAGGATGACACTTCTTGACCAGTTCAACACAATCTTTGAAAATCGATAGCAAAATATAACCTACACGCAAGAATTTTTGGGCTATAGAAAGCCCAGATAGATGACCTCCACAAGATTCACTGTGGAAACCATTCAAAATAGACTCAACTTATTCTAAGGTTAAACAACATCTAAGGATTCAATCAATCTCATGATGGTATAAAGTATCACCAATGATAAGATAATTTTTCGCCAGGTGATGCAGTTTTCGACATTCATCCTTAGAAAGAGACTGAGGAAAATTCAAAGTCTGGAGATATATAATGATATCTCCATACCAAGGATCTTGTGAGGAGATAAGAAAGAGTTACTCATCTGGAAATGATTCTTCATAAATGAAATCTCATTCACAAGGAAATTCTCAAATCAATTCTACAAAAACTAAATATTGCTTCGACTTACCTGACACAAACTCGAGATCAAAATCTTGCAAAATGGCAGTCCCTTTATTGTATTTTCCCTCAATAACTCACCTACTAATAAGAAATTGAAATGGGTTGACGTCAGCCAATACAAAGGTTTTTCTTAGCATATTGTAATGACAGAGTCGCTAGACAACATGAACTGTTGCCAAAGCCAATTTCTTAATATGATAATAGCTAAGTTCAGGAACAGCTAAGCCACAACTTAGATAATAAATCACATGATCCCTAGGGGCATTATCTTCCTAAATCAGAACCATATCATCAGTTGATTTTATTGATGTGAGGTGCAAGAGGAAATCTCTGTTATAATCAAGTGGACTTATAAGAGGAGCATAGGTCAATGCCTTTTTCAAAGCATTGAATGAATGTTGAGTGAAATCATCCAAAACAAATGGAGCTCCTTTCTTAAGAAAATGCATAAATCCTTTTGTGATCTCAACATAGTTTATGATAAATCTCTTTAAAAAATTGGCTTTTCCTCAGAGACTTTGAGGTTAATAGATACTCAACAAGGGAGGAAACTTAAGTAGTTCCTCAACCTTGAAGGATTCAACACAAATCCCTCCATTAGAGATGATGAATCTCAATAACTAACCAGATGTAATCGTGAAAACACACTTATTAGAGTTCAACCAGATTTTGTAGTAACGACATCTCTCAAAAACTAAATGAAGGTTCTTTGAATGTTCCATTCTCTTGCAAGTGCGAGTAGCTAAATCATCCAAATAAGCTTCAAGTATATGCTTGATGTCATGGAAAGCATAGGACATAACACAATGAAAGGTATCCCCAACATTTTTAAGGTTGAAAGGCATTTTCCTATATGCAAATGTACCCTAGGGGAAAATAAATGTTATCTTATGTTGATATTCAGGATGAATTTTTATGTGATTGTATCCAGAAAATCCTTCCATGAAGGAAAAAATTTCATTTCCAACACACTCATCAATAATATGATCGATAAATGGAGTGGGGAAATTATTTTTCAGACAAGATTTATTCAAATCCCTAAAAGTGATGCATACATAGATTGTTCCTTGTTTTTTATCATCAAGGACTGATTTTGAAACCCATTAAGTCAAAGGAACAGGGTAGATGAAACCTACCCTAAGCAGCTTCTATACCTTAGCCTTAATAGTCACAGGTTTCCTAGGATTAAATAGTTGAATATTTTTTCACATAGGCTTTGCATTTTCCTAAGTCTTGAACTCATGCTGAACTATCGAAGGATCAATTCCAGACATTTCTTCATAAGACCAAGCGAATACATAGCAAAACTCTTTAAAGAGATCAATATAGATTTTGATTTCTTCAAGGGAACACTCAACTCCGATGAATATATTCTCAATAAGATTGGGATTCCTCTAAATGTTCACCAAAATGGTTTCTAGAATATTAGACACGTTACCTCAATAAAAATATGTGATGGAGCCAAAGGGTTTAAAATTTTATGAACACTTCCACTTGATGAAATATTAGAAAAAATTGGTTGAACTTCATGCAAGTTAGGGAGAAAATAGGACCGATGATGAAAATCATCCAACAATATTTCTACACCAGTCACTTCTTCTAAAATTGCCTCTTCAGATGATAAAACAATATGAAGGGAACCCATAGCTAAAGTAAAATAAACTATCCATACCAGAGCCACATCATTATCCACATCCTTTTTTGGGAGATGGATGGGATGAGAATATGCATAATTCACAATAGATTGATACACAATTTTGTTTTGGATATGGGATAAGCCATTCCACCCACTTTCCCTTCTTCTAATGTGCTAGTAGGAGGGGGTAAGGGCCAAGGGTTTGAAAAATAATGAGCTATAAAAGAACATTTCGAGGAGTGATCCTAGAAAATGAAATGGAATTGACATGAACAACAAGAGATGTAAGATAAAAAGTATCCATCAAAGACGAATACATTCCAACTCCTAAATTCTCAACAAGTTTCTCAGTATTCTTCACCAAGGGGATGGTAGAGTCAGTAGATGCATTGGGAGAATAAGATAATTGATCAATCGTAATAATTATCCCTTCATTAGGAAAGCATAAGATATGAAATAATGGTCAGACAATGACATCCATTGCATAAACCAAATTGTGACCCAATAAAATATTATAATCGAGATTAGCATTGATTATCTCTACTTTTACGTTAACAAACTTTCCTCCTACACAAACAAGGAAGGCATGTAGAATCCCATGAGGCCTATGAGAATGACCATCGAATGCAGTTAAGAGAGTAGGAGAGGGAACAACTTCAGGGGACCCAATTACTTTCCAACATGACATAGACATGATGCATCTAGAAGCCCCTTCATCAACTATAGTTTGAAATATGGTATTCTTCCGATATGTAGATTTAATATGAAAATCCATATGATGAGGGAGTCTTGTTTTAACATTTGACATATCAAATGTAATTACCAGAGAGTTTTTCGGGTCTACTGCTCCGATCACAGTGAGTAATGCACTCCTTTGAGCAAGACATGATTGTAGTACCTTTAACACCAACATAGCATAGGGTCTCTGAGCTAAATCTTCAACAATGGAATAGTTATGAGCAACCCTAGGATTGGGATTATAAGTCAAACATTTTGAAGAGCCTTTCAGTATTCGAGGTATAGGCTCAACTACGGGCCTCTCTATATGGAGAGGTTCTGGGATATCATAAGTAGATTTAGCCTTAAAAGGTATCAATTTGCGACTTAAACATATATACATTTGAGGTAGATTTCCCATCTTGGTTGCCCCCTATGGGGGTTCTTGTACTAGCATTTGCGCCAACAAGTAATTGTTTCCCTTGGGGGAAAAGGGTTAGTATGCACAACCTAGGAACTAGAAGAACCCTACTAGGCTAACAAGCACTGATCATCCTGAATCTTAGGGAAAATATGGGTAAGATGATCCCCACTTCATAAAGTGCATTGGAATTTAACTTTCTTTTTCGATTCATTCTTGCCCTCACCAATATTAATACTGGGTTTATTTTCATTTTCCTTCCCTCCGTTATCTTTCTTCTTACCACATCATTTCTTCTTCCCATTAGATTTTTGATATCCTTTGTGATTTGAAGACTGAACAACATTAAGTGCTAAAGGTTGAGAAGGAGTTGACACTCACGACGTACTCTGTGTTGTAGAAGCATATTGTAATGACAATTGGTTCAATTGATTCAACAAACTAGCCATATGATCCAGATTAGACCAATATATTATTTTTCATCTATCTCAATGCATTTGGAGAGGAAAAAGTGTAGGAATCTGCTCACGGGACTCTATTTATCAGCGGAACCTAGTTTAGTGAAATAGGGTCTGAAACCTTCCAGGACCGTTTTGAGGAATCAAACGAACTATTTTTGGGGTAAAAATTTTCCACTTTAGAACTACACATTTTCATGCTATTCTACAGACAAAGGTCTTTCTAGTGGTGTAAGATGCACGTCAATAAGAGTCTGTATGCAAAAGTTATGCCACTTAGAAGTTGACCTTCCTATTTTCACACCTATAGTTCAGGAGGATGTCATGTTAGCCCCCATTATTTATGCTAAATGGGCTATCCATGTGTTTTTGATGTAAAGTACTCTAGAAGAGTCTATATTGTAACTCTAGTTAAGAGTTGATGTAGTCAAAATTAACCACTAGTAGGCTATTAGGTTGTGTTACAACCAGACCACTAGGAGGAAGAGGCATTTCCATTATTTAGAGAGAATTTTGTTCCATAGCTGGGAAAAGAGAGATAGGAGGTAGATCACACAAATAGGATTTGTGCACTGTAGCAACACATAGGCCACAAGCATTACTTCTTTGTACCTGTAGCCATATTTCCAGATAGAGAAAGAGAGCAAAGCGACCTCACTTCCCAGTTGGGTTTTCTCCCGAAAAGGTTTCCCAAAGAGCACATCCTGTGTCTTGTGTGTGTGCATTATTATTTTGTGGTTCTCTACATTTCTGCATAATTTCCATTCACATGCATGCACTAGTTACAGTTAAATCCACATAGCTTAAAGTTTAATAAATTATAATAGTGTATAATTTCCATATTTTTAATAGAATATTTTTAGATCTATTGTGATGAGTAATCCAATAGAATATCCACAGCATTTTATGGATCACCATATTACTATCGATCGATCCTATAATTTCATTGGAATGGGGGCTTGGTTTCAGTTTGGAAATATTGATCTTTGATCTAGGAGCATCAAGCAGAATCTTATAGAGGACTCCAGACTGTGAATAAATAAGTTCTAACTATTAGGCTCTAATGATAGCCTTCTCTTCAGTGAACACCTTGGAAAGTGACACATCCTTAGATATCTATGGCTACAATAATTTCAAAAGACAATCTATAAGGAACTCATTAGGGATGTAAGCTGCCACAGATCACTCACAGAAGCAAATGAACCATAACAAAAACCTTATAGTCTAGGGATAAACGAAGGGTATCCACCTCCTACTGTAGGACTACTAGTCATAGGAAAAATTCCTCCTGGAGGAACATTATATGAAGGGGACAACACTACTAAGGATTCCAATCACTAGCTAAAGGGGGAAAAATTGTGAAGTACCAACAGTAGGGAAGGGAATACTCCCCTTCTGACATAATAAATGGGAGATATTCCTAGACCCAGAACCACTGACATAACTATTTTCCTAGCCCTGGTTCCCTTCAAAAGGATTAATATTTTGAGTTTGACTAGACAAGAGCATTGATCTTAAATTCAATGATGGATTGGAACGAGGAACATATCCACTCCCAAAAGCGAACCTTGCAAATATGTTGAACCACTAACCATGAATTCATAGATATGGAAGTAGCAGAAGGGAAGGTCGAGGGAAATAAGGTAATCCCACTTGATGGCATCCCAAAAGGATAAGCACAAGTGAAAGGAGTGGAAGGTTGGGTGCCCCCACTCAGACCCGGAATGGAGGTTGAGCCAACAACTACTATACTAAGAGTAATAGTGGAGATAACAATAGTACCCCCTCCTACAACTGAAGGAGGAGTATGTGCACGAGTTGTATCAGTAGCCATACTTGCACCACTAACATTGGCCACTGGAAAAAAAGGACAGTGAAGAGGCCTAGCTAGCCTATGAGTTAGAATACCCATGTATGATATAATGTAAGGAAGATGAGAAGGAAGAGGTTCCATAGGAGTCGTAGGAGACTCATAAACATCTTCTATTTGAACTTCATCTTCTGATTGGAAGAGTACCCTAGCAAGCACCCAAAGAATTTCCGTCTGTATTTTGGCCTAGACTAGATTCAACTTGTGAAACAAGAGCCATTAGAGAAGGATCTGTCTCTGTTGCGTTAGCTAACGATGGTTCAAAAGAACCAACAAAATTGCACCTACACCTTCTAGGGTAAGGCTTGACACTCATAGGTGAAAACCCACAAAGCCTTCACCGACAAACAGGTCGATTAGCCACTTTTAACTATTAAGCAAAATTAAAGACTCAAAATACCTATGGAAATCTAGGAGCACATAACACTCACTAAAAATATCCTAAAGATACAACCAAGAAAATAGCTTCTAGGTATTTCTGCTTCGGGTGATTAGGACTGGACACCAAAATACTAGAAAATGAAGATAAGGACCTCCCAAAGGTAGTTTGGGATGATGAGGTCCCAAGTCAACCAATGAAGGTATCAGAAATAGTTACATTGACCTCCAGACAATAGCCTTTGTCAATGCAAGTACCTGAGCTTTGCAAGGGAAACCTACAAAAATACTATGAAAGTGATGAGAAGTCTACCTCATGTACCATAATTATTTCCCCCGCAGTCACATGTGTGGTCCCTAGGAAAGTAAATTAAGGACACCAACTCGTGATCAAAGGTTGGGCAGAACAGTCCTACGCATGCAATCCAACAAGTAGGAGAGGGGGTATCTCTCTTACCTTATCTTTACACGTCCTCATTCTTAACTCCTATGTTAGAGGATATTTTCTAGATAACTTAAAGATACTGGATTTCCACTCTTTAATCAACTTATATACTTTTAGTTTGAGTGGTTTTGGGGAGCTTACTCTCCACACACCTATTTCAAGGCCCTAAATTCCCTAGACAAATTGATTTAAATATGACAAAAATAAAAGTCTAGTTCATTTTAGATTTAAGCGTTGATTGTAATTGGTTGTTATTTAAGTCAAAGGTAGCAGAAGTGCAACTGATGATGTTCTGGAAGAAAATAAATCAATATAAAACTAGGCTACATGCAAATTCAACTTCTTTTTCTTCAATGAACGAGATTTCTATAGGGTTCTACAAGAAAGCTAAAAAACCAACAACTATTTTTCTTTTTCATTTTAAGCACTCAAACATTCAACACCTAACGAAAAAGACTAAGCAATGCCTAAAATGCATATATCCTAATGCATACTAGAATGAAAAATGCAAGATTCGAAGAAATGCTCAAAACAAACAGATGTGATATTGAAAAGAAAAGGTCAATTTTAACAAGCAAAGAGAAATATGTCTCAAATAAAAACACCCCTCCAAGAAAAAGAAATCTTAGCCTTAAATAAGAATTCACAAATTTTCTAAAAGCTCAAAAGATCAAAAAGTCAAAAAACCAAAGAAAAGAATCCCAAAGAAAATGTTGTTTTCTTTTTTTTCTCTTAAAGATTCAAAGACTGCAAGTTTCAGAAAGTGAAAGAAAGCATCAAATTCAAGACCAAAAACAAGAAACAAAATTGAATCCCACTAGTCATCAATGATCATAAAGATTAAAAGACTAATGTAAATAGGAGACTAAAACATCTTGAATGATTTGGTCAGAAAGACAAAGGATTCTAGAAATCAAAACATTCCAGAGAACTAAAATCTCTCATTTATCCAAGAATTGAAAACACCTTTCTCAAACAAGCAAGAAAAAGAAAAAATGAGCCAAATTCAAGGATGTAAAAGTTGTAATAAAAAACACTGGGTTATAAACAAGTTGAAGAACAACCAATTGTCCCAGAAGCATAGAACAACCATAAACTTCTTAAAGAATATCTAAAACTCAACTTCATATATAAATGGCTTCAAAAGCTACAAACCCTAGGTTGACATAAACGTTTTGCAAAATAGATAAAAGAAACTGAAAAAAGCATATAAAAAGATAATTCCAAGCTTTAAATTACTTCAAGAAATCATAACGAACATGGGAAAACCCTCAACATAAGCTAGAAATGAAAAAAATAACTTTCAGATCTGTATGCAGTTGTCTGACTATAGAACCATATGTATACGTGATTGTCTCTAAAGAAACTAGCATATATGCAGGCTTTTTTGGAAGAAACTGTGTATATACACTACTGTCTACAATAAAAACCATGTATAAATGGAAAATCAAGGAAAAAAAAGAAACAGCCCTGATCAAAGAGATTAGGATGATTAACCAAACTTCCTAAGAGTCAATAAGGTTGGAAAAATCAAGAAACAACAAACCAAGCCCCAGATCAAAGAAAAACAACCCTTCCAGGAAATATTTGAAGGTATTCCCTAGTGGAGTCACCAATTTTTTTGGCAGGAAAAGTTCCCTAAGGTAAGGGTTGAAAAATTTAATAGAGAAGAACAAGATAACCAATAAGAAGCACTCAGACAAGCATGCCAAACATGTGATTTATCAAAGTAGGGTTTAGAAATATAGCCAAAAGTCCTATGTTTGATGAGGATATCGTAGGGTCCAAACTCTCTGCTTCCTCCAGAATGAACAAACGTGGAAGTCAATTCACAGAAGCATACATATAACATATAACTTAGTGTGCATAGATAAAATACATGTTATATCATCACATATAGGCATATAAATCATGAATCACAAAACAATAACATATCAATAATGAGACATGAGATTTTTTATTGATTAACAACAATATGTATAGGAAAGGTACAACCTGATCCAATCCATGACATCGATGAAGCCTTCATCCAGATCCGTCCAGCCCAAGCCACAAAGGCTACCTCTATAACAAGTGAAAAATGATGCTATATAAGGATGATGAGCATCTATGCAAAGGAAACCGAGGTTTCCTAGAGATTGAGGGTGTAGGAGGCACGGGATAATCAGACTTGATCAGGGGAGAAAAATGGTTATAATGTTGATATCCTATATCTTCATTTCATTAGGCATACCATGTCATTAGGCCTACCTAAGGGGTGTTAAATACCACCTAAAATTAGTTAATTCTGTTAGGCCACGGGCTCCTATATGTGGGATTTCGGTAAAACTCGTAAACCCTGCTAAAAAAATAGGATATTATTCTATTTTTTTATATTTTTTAAGGTATATCTGGGTGCAATGTTATAGGACCCACGTATGTACGTGATTTAGTGTGGGTAGATTCGTGTATGGAATTTGAAATACTGCTTTTTAATATAAGATCAAGTCTGTATGGCAAAAGGGTTGCCCAAGGCCATAAAAGAGAATCATAGCTACAAGAATGCTAAATAATGCTATAACATTCCTAAGTTAGTAGTCACAAAATCCATTGTTTGTTGGAACTACACCTTCCTTAGGAGAAAACACACTATTAACGCTTAGTGGGCGCACTTTCTTCAAACAATTGAGTTCACTCCTCGTAAACAGGGTGAGCACACTCCTTGTTCTCGGTAACTTTGCCTTCTCTCTCCTAGTCGGAGTGCACTCCTTAGCAACAATTACTGCACCCTCTTTATCCTAGTTGGAGTGCACTCCTTAGAAAAAGTGTTTGTGCCCTCTTGTGCTTCATGCATTTTCCCTTCCTTTTGGCTTGTTGGGTGCACTCCTAGAAAATAGGATCCCACTCCACTTCATGCAACTAACTAACTCATCACTTGACAAGTGTTGAGCACATGTGAACTTGGATTGCATGTAAAATATTTTTATAATCATCCCATTAATCATTCATTCTCACAATAATTCATCATTTTTGGCTAAGAACACTTCTTTGCATCAAGGATCTTTCTCTTCAATTGTGATCACAAGTAAGTTTGCATGTTTTTTTCTTGATTTATTTTATTATATTTGTTGTCACTTTTTTTTTCCTTGTTGGTGTTCTGGTTCATTTTGGTTTCTTTAGTAGTGTTTTCATCCTTTCTCCTTGTTACAAGTGTCATTTCACTATTGTGAGTGGTGTTTCTTATGACCCTTCGCATTCCATGAGCTTCCATCTTCCGATTAGGATTTTGATAGAGTTTATAAATACTTGGAGACCCTTCCTCTCATTGTTATTATAATCCAAACTTGTTGTTGGTCTTCACTTACCAAATTTGGAGCCCATCTCTAGCTTGAGAATACTTCTGGAAGTTAGAGCCTCACTTTCTCAGAAAACCATGCCCAAAACACCAAGTCTCCTTTCAGAGTGCACTCCAAAGAAATAAAGACCCCTTCCTCTTGAAAATTTCACCCAGCAAGGAGCTCTCTCTCTCTTGAGCACACAATGCATCAACAAGCATCAAGCTTACCCCTGTTTTCCACTAATTATGCACCCTGTGCCCTCAATGAATTCCCTTGAGTGCATAACATACTCACAAGATTCATTGTGCCTTACTTTTGCCATGATACCATGACCTGCGCCATCCAACCTATCCTTTTATTTCTCCTTGAGCACACAATGCATCCTCAAGCCTCAACTAGGCCCTCTCTATTCACTATTTTCCTTACATGCACCCTCCTCTTGTCATGATGCAATTTTGATTTCCAATGGTTGATTAAGTCACCTTTTCTCATCGTTGATAAGCTTATTCCCTTAGCTAGATCTGATCTTCCCTTTGTCTCTATATTTTGAAAAGTTTGCATATATTAGATAGGGAATTTCTCGAAACTAATTCTTGTTTTCTATGAGTGAATTTCCACATGTAGGTGTTCCATATACAAGTTATATTTCTATTTCATCATCTGTCGAAACAATGCCTCCTACTACCTATCTCGCTATCTCTAAGAAACCTCAAAAGCAAGTACTGAGGAAGCAGTGGAAATTATCAATCCTACAGTTCCTATTCTTGCAGATAGACAATGATTTATATACAAAAGTTTCAAAGTCACCTGGAAAGATATTAAACATACTTTCATGAAAAGTCAACTCCCTAAAGAATTGGAGGATAGGGAAGTCTACATAAACATCAAAATGTCCAAAATAAATAGAGTTGCATGCAGGTTCCCAACGATTCCATGTGTTGAAGTTATTGAATAGATCATGTTACACATGGACAACACAAATTCGGTCTTATGAAGTGAAAATGGCAATGATATTTCTAGTTACCATCCACATGACATGGATTTTTATTATAAGATGATAAAGTCTAGAGAATATGAAAACAATAAGTTTTATGCAACATGCGAAAATATTTACACTAAGGAGATCATCAAATCCTGGTGCCAAGAACCCACTAGATTATATCATAGATGAAGAGCAGGGTGCTCGACAAGAACTTTGACAAAGGTCTACCAATATCTGATAGCAATGTATTACAGGTTACATGGGTCAAAGAATGCATAACACTTTAAGGAGAATTGGATCTTCCTGCTCAACTTGGTTGTTACCAAAGGTAGAGTTTTTAATTGTGAAGATATCCTATCTTATGTGTTATGTCATCATGTACAATAGGAGAAAGCTATCTTACAATAAAATAAAGCACCATGATTTTACATGTCCACGTATCTATTGGATGGGATCTATGCCCTGTACACATTCCCATGAATGAAATGGAACTGGACCCCATAGGAAAAGCTACTTCCATTGCAGATTACTATCATAGATCTATTTCAAAGGATTTTATGATCAGTTGGAGGATGATTTCTTTTTAGTACTTTACTAGATGATCTATGAGGTTGATCCTCCTTGCATGAATAACGAGGTAAATAAGGAACTATATAAAATTTCATATTGGTTTTCTGTGTAAGACAATACATACATTAGATTCTTTGGGTGCCATATAGTCCCTCACGTTATGCCAAGGTATGTGACCAACAAGGTGGTCTTGCAAGAAGTAGCCTGTCAGCTGAATAATGGATTGTCTGCACAACTACATAGGAGGAAAGAGGCTCCTTGGCCCACTCTCCCTTCGTGGATTGGACACTATGAGCTAAATAGCTTTAAGGCAACATAAATTAAAGCTGAAGAACTCAAGCACCTTCATTTTGGGACTAGGATTTTTCATAGATATGATCCTAGAAAGGTGTGAAAAAAATATTGTGATAGGACATAGTACACCTGGACATATGTACCGATGACTACTTTAGAGGAAAAAAAGGTTAAGAATTGGTGCAACACATTGAGTAAGAACCGCCCCGTTGACGGTGTTGGATACTACCAACATACAGGGGATCTCCCCAATGTGAGGTTCCAATTATACCTCACATCGTTTGGTGTAGTAGGCCCATCTGGCTATATGGTTTGGTCACCATTGTAAAGGTTTTACAGATACGCCTTGGTTAAAGTACATATAGAAGAGATGATGAAAACATCTTTAGGGCTAAAAGTATGTAAGCTTTATGTGACGCCAAATTTAATATGCATAGGGAACTTCCATGACTAGTAAAGGGAAATGAGCCTTTGGTTAGGGAAGTGATATTACTATCCTAAGGGAGACATGGGAGCAAAGATAAAGGCTTGTTTATTACCCACAAATTAGTTCACATGATAAACAACAACCATGAAAGCATAATAGCACTCATTCAATGATATCCATATCTAAGCAACGAAATAGTTCACTAGTTTTAGGTTAAGCCAACATATATCACAAACATAACAAGAATAGTCTTACTACATCCATGATACATGCATGAAGAAGTGTTGGCTCATAGAGCTTTTGATTATAAATAAATATTCCAAGTACATTGTTACATAGGTGAAACACTAGATCTAGTAGTGGAACATGAAGCCACAACTTGCTTCTCTAGATAATGATCTATCTCCTATGCATTACAAGAGAATCCAAGGCAATACTCCAAGAATCCAAGTCCTTTGCTTGAGTTATGAAGAGCTATTTATAAAAAAATACAATCACTTTTGAGTGTCCTCATGACTCTTCAATTCCTATGACTTATGGGATTCTATACAACTTTTCATATTCTATACATGACCTTTTACACTTCATATGTGGATTTTGACATTCCACATGTGTCTCTTGGATTCCATTACATACAACTTATTACAAAAGACAAATTAGATTCAATATGGTGGCTATATTAGGAAAAACTACTAATATAACAAAATTTTATCAAAGTGAAAAGTCATTTTCTACCTCATGGAGCTCATTGGTAATGTATGTGTGCCATCCTTTGACCTCCATAGAGATGTATTTTATCTGAATTGGAAATTCTGATGCATAATGCATCTTCACCTCTAGTCCTTCTATAAATATGGTCTTGGAACTTTATTCTACACTATTTCATATCCATCACAATTTCATGTGGGCCTTAGTTAGTGCAATGAAATATTGTAGAACAATATCTTTGGTGATATCCAATGCTTCTTGTGCTGATGCTTTCTTGATTTTTTCTATGTACTACCTGATTTCCTAAAACATGATTTCCTTGCCTCGTATTTATTCAAGTGATCCTTTTGAAGGCATCCCATTTTTTTGTGTTAGAGACTCGAATCCATTGTGTAGTCGACCATATGTGGCAACAGTGTTATTCAATTTTTCTCCAAGTCGGATGTAGTTCTGTTGTGGCCAGCAACAACCCCCCCTTTTTCATTTAAGTGTTTGTCCAAAATGCTAAATGAATGGGGACCCCTAGTTTAATTTTGAGAAAATAATCAAATTTTCCTTCTTCAAAATAAAGTTACCATCGTAGGCTTAGAACCGTCTTTCGAATATTTTTAACCTAAGTCTACGATAAGGTAAAGGTCTTTAAAAAATTGCATTAATGCGCAAGGTCCCCCCCACGTTAAACCTAACGTCGCATCGCAGTAAGTAATGTTCATAAGGAAAAACCTCAAAATCTGCCGATCTGCGATAACACCGATCGCAAGATCACACATCGCAGAAATAAAATGGAAATACTCAACAAACATCAAACTCCTGCGACCCGCGATGTTGCGACATGCGATATTGTGATCGCCGCGATGGCGCAGTCTGCAATCTTGCGATTTGTGATTAGCGCACCTTGCAATGGCACGATCTTCAATGTAACGTAAGCAAATCATGAATCATTTAATCGTGAACCCTTCGGGCACGCCATTCAAAGAAAAGCCACTTACCATAATCTGACCCCAAATCATGCGCTTTTAATGATAGTAAGTGGATTAGTTGTCAGTTATTTAATGAAATAAAGGTGCGTGCTTTTCTAAGTAATTATTTCACGTAAGGTGGCATATTTGGTATATCTGTTGCATTTAAAACTCTCCCATCACCTTTCTCAATCAGTCATTTCCACTTCGCTCGTAATCTGTAGGAACTAAGAAATAAGAAGATTCAAAAGCCGAACGCAGGAGCAAATGGGAAAGAAACATAAAGCCTAAGGTTCCGAGACGAAGGCAAAGAAAAAGGAGATGGCGCCCTTGTACACAGACACTGCATGCAACAGGGACGCAGGAATTTCGACCTGGGAAGGCATGTATAGGCTGCTGGAGGAGGAAAATCCTAGAGTAATGAAGGTTGATAGCACTGTGGGATCAAAAAACTCTTCTGAGGCATCCTTAGAAGAGCTGGCATGTTCATTTCTTCACCGAATAGCAGCTAGACCCAAGATTTTGCCGTATACAGATATGATCAGATGGATACTTGACATTGCAGAGTTACAAGGCAGACAATTCAAGGCTCAAGGGCATGGGCTCATAGGATCATTTTCCGCACAAGACTTAAAGCTTATGTATCATCTTCCTGAGCCTCAGACAACCTACAACACACAATTTGTCAAGAAATTTGCAGGAGAGAACCCAAACATGGCAGAAACTACTAAAGAATGGACCAGCAGAGAGGAGCTGCTAAAAAGGGACAAAAATGGTATGTACAGCACTGGTTCCCTCACCTCTCCATATTGTTTTGTTGTGGCCATACTTTGTAGGCTGTTTGGGATGCCAGACATAAATAAATTTTCGTCTGAATGGCTACCACTCATAGACGTTGCCACAAACGCCGATCTTGTGGATTGGGACAAAATATTTTCTGATAATCTATACACTGCTGTTATGAATTACCGGTCTAAGAGCTTGTCTCAAAGGGTCTATCCTCATTTTTATCTGTCTTCTTATATTATGGATTCTATTTGCTATGTATCTAAATTCCCAACTATGGGTTGGAAATGGACTACCCAGGACCTGTCACCTATTCATGTTTATCAAAAAGTATTATGGGATTCACAGTTTTCCCCTCACTTCTATCAGATTTTCCACGGGATCATCTTACCCCTATATAGGATGATGTATGGTGAAGAACCCCCGAGGTGCTCACCCGAAGCGCAAATAGACATCATCCCCGTCGCAAGGTGGTTCGGGGAAGAATGGTTCACTTATATTAGAGTGTTTGGGAGCACTGTACCTCCACATGTCCTACCTCTGTATGTCCCTGACAAGCTTTTGGCTAGGGAAATTGCCTATCAGACTTGCTCAGAGGGTGGCCTAACCAAAGAACTAAAAGACAAGAAGAAGGCCATATGGCCTCAGTTTCCTGTAGCTTGTGGGGCCTTCTCATTGTTCAATGTAGGACACACTTTTGCCGAAGTAGAGAATGTGACTTCTCTACAATTATTTAAATTTCCCGCTCGACCTTTTGACCTAAATAATGTTGCCCATGATTTCACTATAAGTGTCAGAATAAAAGTGTTCGCCGAAAAGAAAGATTTATTTGATGACTTGTTTCAAAATAAAAGTTCATTCCAGGAAGTTTTGCGAGAAGCTCGGTCGACGTTATCCCCAGATGACTTCCAAAGATTTTTGTTATTCAGAGAAAGAAGGCTAGCCAGTGTTCCCCTAGAAAAGCTGCGACTGCTCGCCAGAGAGCCTACTCCCAGTGTCAGCCTCAGCGGAAACTCCAATACTTCCAAATCCAAATCTGACGCTGCACAAGGAACACCCGAACATTCTAAAAAGTCTGCAAGCGACCAAGGAAAAGGCGAAGAAACAGCCAAAGATACAGCTCAGTCAAGTGCAATATCGCAACTGCAAGTTATCGCCTCCCCACTAAGAGATGTCCCTCCTCCCATCATTAAATCGCCACTCGTCACGACAGAGCTCGATAAAGAATGGGAAAACTTCAACGAGCTAATCAGCCTTGAAGGGCAAGTCCCAAGAACACCTGTGAGCGATGCACAGGTAGCACAAGAAATGGTTTCAACCATGGTCGGTAGATTCTCATAAATGGAGCACAGTCATATTTATCCGCCTTCTGAGCTTCTACTTAGTGTAGAGGAAATTCCCTCACTGGATGTATTCTATAGTCCCCAACATAAAGAAGTGGTGAGGAGACAAAGAAAGAAGAGAAAGCTAGAGAATACGCTATCACAGGATGCTGAACATTTAGACGTCTTATGGAAAGACCCTAACAACAACCCGACAGAAAATCTCACGAAGTTGTCTCAGATCGCAGGAGCATACGCTTCTGCGACTATTGACAAGGCGTCGGAAGTTCATAAATAGTTGAGGGAGCAAGAAAACCAAATACATCTACTACAACAACAACTACAACAAGCCAATGCAAGTAATGAAGCGTCCAAACAACTCGAGAAACTACAAGAAGACTTTTAGCAAATGCAGATAAGCTATCAAAAAAGCCTAGACGAAAAAGGAAAGCAGTTGCAAGCTTTACAAGAAATACATAAGGACGAGCCCAAGCTTTCCGAATTCGTTTCAGAGTCTACTAGCTTAAATGAGCAACTTCTGCAGCAACAGGAAGAG